>NJDD01008305.1:2394-14736 GCA_002245505.1 Calephelis nemesis | reverse complement strand
GCTGTGGCCCCTCCGCGCCGCCGCACTGCCGCACGCCACGCTCCCGGTAACTGAAGTGGATGCAATTGTCTTTTGCTCCGCACCAAATTGTCTACACATTAGAGATCATGGGCGCTCTTGCGGTGGCAACTGCAAGTCAAAGCGACATGTTGGCTTACGTGCACATTAACAATTGAATTCAATGTACGATTTCGCCTGAAATAATAACATTGTTTTTCTTTACTCAAAGAGTAGATTGTAAGTAAGTTATTTATAAAGCCACCTATGACTAGCCCAAGACACTAAGCCCCACAATGTGATAGGTAGCCAGCCTATCGCTAACCGGGCTCATAGCCAATCCCGGGAAACTTTATTTTTACTATAAAATTTAAAATAGTTTTTGTTGCCCAAGCCGAAGATGGAACCCGGAACCTCAAGAAGTCGAGTCCGCCGTCGGACCGCTAGAAACTATTAGTAATTGTTAATGTCAAGCGATCAAAGTTTGCCAGGTCGACTAATGTTTTATAATTCAATGTTACACTAAAACATATTCTAAACAAACTTCAAAAATCACAATATATTTTTATTCACGTATAACTATACAAAGATTCTTGTGACGAATACAAAGATTCTTCTTCGATATAATTCTAAAAGCTACCATTGGATCGGAACGCGGCCACTCACTGAGAAGATCCGGAAATCCGAAAGAAACTTAGTGGTCTTGGTTTTTTTCCTTATGAATCTAATTTACAAAATTGTATTACATTATGTAATTAGTTTGTAGAGATTTTTATGAGGAGCAATTAATCCCAAGCATTTCTATCTTCTAAATATTTTGAAATCTTATAATAACCCTTACCGTTACCACACAACTTAAATTTAATACATTTTTTTAAATTTATTAAGTGGTAACTTTTTGATATGCTCGAGAATTTAATTGTAAAACGTATACCAATTAAAAAATAACTGATTCTGTGGAGCCGAGCTTATGTACAACAAGATGATTTTATTCATAGTGTTTGCAGCATGGACATCACAGTTTTTCTTAAAGAAATTTATATTTTGTGAACATACATTACAAGTTTTCAAGAATGTATTGAGAAGTCACCGTTAGAATATTTATTTCTTTAAACTTTTCCCTTAAGGAAACTCTTGGGCCTAAGTTATAAATTGCCCGTATGGCCCTCTTTTTCAAGACAAATACTGTGTTTACCTCAGCTGAGTTTCCCCAGAAAAGAATGCCATAAGACACGAGGCTGTGAAAATAACTAAAGTAAGCAATTCTAGAGGTGTCGACATCTTTACATCGTAAGCTGCTAAGCTCAATCTGGTGACAAGTTTTGCAATATGTGGGTCCATTGTAAATTTTTATCTACAGTGAGTCCTAGAAATGTGGTGGAATCTACTAGGTCCAGGTTGTTCCCATTGAGTTGTACATTGGTATCTCCTTGCCTTACATTAGTCATTGAAAGTTTGATGCACTTTTTTTTTTTCTTTTAGAAAGACATTCGTCATACTTCGTTCGTTTCGTCATACTTACCCAATCGTCTTTTCACTTTAAATAATAATGAAATGTCATCCCTGAACAACACTATTCCAAGATTATTCCTTACGTAGTAAGGCAAGTCATTTATGTATATGAGAAACAAAAATGGTCTCAGAATGAAGCCCTGGGTACCCTGGACACCCATGGTAGCAGCAGCATCTGTCGATTTTACACTATTAATCTCGACTTTCTGAATTCTCTGAATTCTTCAAATAAGAAATCAGAAGATCAAGCGACTTATTTTTAATTCCATAATGGCGAAGTTTCCTGATTATAGTATCATGGTTAACGCAAACATATGCCTTGGACAAATCACAGCATACCAACAAATTTAATATAAACGTGAACGTCACCACTATTACTTTTCAATCTCACACACTTTACAAATACTGAAACAAAAACCTATATTAGTTTGTTTTCCGTCATCAGGTCCAAACGCTTATTAATTGACAATTTTTTTTTATTATTTCCCAAAAAACAGGTAATCGCGGAAGGAGAAGCATTAGAGATAGAGTCCAGTGAGCCGCGAGTGGCGCAGCTGACGTCACGATCTGCCCCTCCCCCTCATAGGTATCCTGACGTCCATCTGTACACGCTCACCTGCAAGAAGGTAAGTTCACCTTTAGATGCAATTGCTACTACTGTTGTTAATGATTTGTAGCATCCAATAAAAACTGTGTTTTATAGTTTACTGTAAGAAAGAAAGTACTCATTACTTTTAGTTAGTAGTTAGTTAATATCTACTGTGATCGTCATTATTTTACTGTGTGTGTTTATGTTTATTTATTGTGTCTATTAATTATAAGACCTGACATTAGCTAAATAAGGCACGAAAAACGACTGAGTCATATTTATAAAAGAAGAAGAATAATAATTATAAGACCAAGATCGTTGGTCGAAGGGGCTAGCGTACACACCTAACTCCACCCATCAACCGCGAGGACTTAGTTTGATTTCGACGGGGGCAGGCATTTGTGCATTTCCTGGTCTCGGTGTTTATTAAATTTATTCTGGTATCTATTTTAATATTTCTATATATTAGTATCGTTGACTAACACCCATAACACAAGCATATAATTAGCTTACTTCGGGGTTAGATTTAATTTGTGTAACTTGTCCAGGAATATTTATATTTATTTATGTATATTTTTATTCTTATATTTTTACGTAGAATAAATGTAAAGTACAGTATGCGTCGTCTTTCGTCTTGAAATTCTATGTAAGATAAAATAAATTATAATTTAATGAAGAAAGGGGAAGCATTACTACAAGTGTGGTCTGGCGTTGAAGAGGAGCGTGAAGCGGCCAGACTGGAGACGGCGTGCGCCCCGCACGTCGCCCGCCTGCGCCTCGACCCGCCAGACCTCACCGCCAACTGCTCCGGACCCGCACGGTATGTTACACTTGGACCTTATCTTAACACCCTGAAGCTCTGACAGAGGAACTAAACCGAATTTTTATTTTGCGTATACAGGGTTACTTTGAAAAGATCGGCCAAATTTTGATTTGATATAATATATAGCGGTAAGCGCTGGCGATAGAGGCAGGTATAAGTAAGGCGGTGATACCAATCCGGGCGAGTTGTTGCGAAACTCTACTACCTAGTCAGATGTCACAGTGCTAGTGACGGTAAGCCTATGCTCGTTTTTTACGAGCTGCCTGGTAGGAAGGCAGATGGTCTATTCCATAATGGAGCCCGGACCAACACAGGGTTTGTAAGTTTTTTACCACATAACTTGAAAATTACTGAAAACTACACAGGGTTACTTTGAAAATTTGATATAAGGGGGTAAAGGGTTAAATGGTTATGCATTTTCAATATATTTGCGTAATTGTAATATTTACTTTTATAAACATTAATTTAAAACAGTCCGCAAAATAACTTCACTTGTTGCTTATTATTATAAATTTTAAAGAAAGAAAAAATTTCGCCCCAGACAGGATTTGAACCTGTAACCTTTCGTCTCAAGCCGACGAATGCTCTAACCAATTGAGCTACTGAGGATTCAAGTCCCGTGGCGAAATTTTTAATTCCTTTCTGACCCGTTAACGCGGGTAGTTATGTCCTATAGATACACAATTCTGAGTACCCACCAAATGAGTTCATCACCGATGAAATTCACATTTTTAGAATGAACATAACTTTCGTTTCTTGCATCGTATTTTTATTTTTTTATTTTTTTAGCACTTGCCCTGTGCGTGGGATAAATTTTTATAAATTTTAAAGAAAGATAAAATTTCGCCCGAAAGTTATGGCCATTCTAAAATGTGAATTTCATCTGTGATGAACTCATTTGGTGGGTACTCAGAATTGTGTATCTATAGGACATACCTAACTACCCGATTTAACGAGTTAGAAAGGAATTAAAAATTTCGCCACGGGACTTGAATCCTCAGTAGCTCAATTGGTTAGAGCATTCGTCGGCTTGAGACGAAAGGTTACAGGTTCAAATCCTGTCTGGGGCGAAATTTTTTCTTTCTTTAAAATTTATAAAAATTTATCCCACGCATAGGGCAAGTGCTAAAAAAATAAAAATACGATTCACTTGTTGCCACTCTAGTACCGGTGGGAACCACTTTTAATCTTTGTTTACGTTATAACCATGCATCTTGTATTTTGCGTTGGATAAAAATTACATTTTTTTTTAAATTTTAATTTTTTTCATAGATCGAAAGTGTTATCGATTCCGAAGCGTTTCTTAATTTTGAGCCGGTGCTTTAGAAGTAACCCTGTATATATATTGATGGGTATGGGGGTTGAGGGTATAACTGTTAATATAATTTTTTTCATGTTACAAAATGGCGAAGAAGCGGATGGCCCTTATGGTGTTCATAGATGTTATTTGCTTTTGCACTTTTGCAGGTGAACCGACTACTCTGTCCTCCATTTGTTTTATTTTTATTTTAAGATGTCTTTTTTCCTGTTATTTATAAGTCTATTCAAGTGTATGTATGTATGATGGCAGCTTATCACATATATATGAATTGAATCCTCATTTCGTTTGGTCATTGCATCAGGTCTTAATGAATGGACCAATATAGGCAAAAAATCAATATTTATAGTTTGGATAGGGCAACGTCTGTTGGCTCAGCTAGTTATTATAGTAATATGTTCTATTCCCTGAGGAAACCAGGCCAGGTCGCCAGTTTGCATATTCACATAGGAATGTACAGACAACAGCTCTTATGTTTTATTAAATATGTATAAACTAGCTGTTGCCCGCGTGGTCCCACAGGAACATTATTTCGGGATAAAAACTGTATTTTGTGGTGATCCAAGTTACCCTATGTGTGTACTAAATTTAATGAAAATCGGTTCAGCAGTTTTTGCGTGAAGGAGCAACAAACCAACAGACAAACTTTCGCATTAATAATATTAATAGGATTTATTAGACGATTGTTCGAACGTTATTGTTTTATTTTAGTGTATGGCTGCGCCCAGGAAAGGAGGTGGTCTTAAAAGTGACGTTATTCGACTCCATTGGGAGAGAGCTACTCGATGAACAAGGTCCGAGGATGTCATGGGAAACTCAACCAGTGCACGTCGGGATAGAATATAAGGCTTCTGACCGTTTGTTCGTAGAGACGAATCCAGAGTATGAGCCAGTACCAGTGCCGCATAAGTTTTATCAGGTATTTTTTGTTGCTTTTTGTATTTGCTTCAAAGGTTGTCTGGCAGAGATGGCTTTAAAGAGATAAGACAGCCTTTTTGCACGTAAGCTAAATATTATAAGTAAAAGAGTGTGTATTATTTTAAATTTTGGTGCATAATAAAGTGTACTCATTCTTTCATTCTATATTGCATAAGCACAAGGCTCACCTGACGAGAAGAGACAATGGTAATAGCCTTTAGAGTAGCGTATTAGTGATGTTACTCCTATTGTGAAAAGTCTACCAGCTTCCTCTATTCTTTAGACAGGATCGTGACGGTGTCATTATAAGGCACTTATAGGTCAAAAAGTGGATCCAAATCCAAGTTGCCGTTCAGCACTCTACCACCAGTGGTCTTGTTTTTTAATGACCCATTTAACCTTTTCCTTTAAACCTTAAACCTTTCTGTCATGTAACATGGCTGATACTCCATACAGGGGACCCGGACCAGCTCGGTGCATATTATCTTTAGATCTTTGCTAAGCCTTAAAGAAGGGCAGAAGTTTTGACTCAGTTATATATTTTGTAAAATACATTTAATTCTTTTTACCAGGTCGTAGTTGCAACGGAACAAGCAATCGGCTGGACGGGAACACTGACAGCGACTATCCCAGAGAGCTCAGCTTCCATACAGGCAAAAGTTGTGGCGCCGTTAAAATGTGAACCTTTGAAAGTTTGTATACAAAATCTACTTATATTTATACATAGTATAGAATCGTGGAAGAATTATGTAGCAAAAAAAATTTGGAGTTCCCTAATGCGAGGGGGACGAGTTTTGGCGCCATCGTGAGTGAAGGTGGTCGTAGTTTTTTCATTATTATTGAATTTCGTGTTTATATTGAGTGAAATTGGTTCATTTAGGTGTGAATTAGATTAATTTTGTTCAGTGAAAGTGCACAAATGAAATGAATGAAGAAATTTGTGTATCGTCTGTTATCTCGCTGCCGTCAAATCTCACTAGACAAGTTTGAGTAACGAAGCCACCGCTTTACTCAAGACCCAGACCTGACATGCCTTTGGACATAGTGACTAAAGACTGTATAAGAATTAACTAACTTGACATTGGCAAAGTAAGTCGTGAAAAACGCTCGTAAGCCATATTTATAAAAGAAGAGATAATGCGAGGGACCTAAACCTATAATGATAGTATACTCTTTAAATCAAAGGATAGGCAAGTTGTGAAAATAAAAAGCTTTAGAAAATCGTATACAGTGTTACTAAGTTACGCCGATGTGCCAGCGCAGAAAACTCAATTGCATGGAATAGTGCGTATTGCGTCCATTTGCTATTGGTTGTTGCGTGCGCGTCATCTGCGACTGCGTCTTGGCATAGACAGTGGCTATTCCAAGTATAAAACCGACATTTTATTATAACTCTATTTTTAAAATCTTTATCTAAAATTTTATGCATAGTTTAATTTCGGTAAGATAACATAATATTAAAAAGAATTTCAATGAATGAAATTCAAATGAATGAAAGAAATTATTAAACAAAATGTTTTATCAAGAAAACTCGAATAGGTCT
This sequence comes from Calephelis nemesis, assembly GCA_002245505.1. Classification (NCBI taxonomy): domain Eukaryota; kingdom Metazoa; phylum Arthropoda; class Insecta; order Lepidoptera; family Riodinidae; genus Calephelis; species Calephelis nemesis. Next base: position 8,036 of record NJDD01008305.1, on the reverse strand, counting down.
ATCTCTCTCTACAGATAGGTTATTAAATTCGGCCGTAAACAATTAAATAGGTATGCATTGTTAAGTTTAATTTGAAAGGAATATTTTGAATCTTGATAAAAAATAAATTAGATCGCCCAAAGACCAAAAAAAGAACCATCACAAGTGGTTTATCCAAGTTCACATTAAGACTGTTTTTTTTTTCTTTTTACTGAGACAAAAAAGTTGAATTCTCTCTTTTTTGGAGACGTTCGACTTTGGTAATCTTCGAAATGCAACATCTGGTAAAAAGCCGCTTATGCGATTCGTAACCATAATCTTGCTTGATTTTAAATGTGAGTTCTTTTAGGTGAATGTGGCATGGGAAAGCGAGTTGGTGACGAATATAGCCTCAATAACCGGTGGAAGCGGACGCTACGCAGTGGAAGCTCCTAAAGGTGTAACTGCTACTGTAGAGAACGGCAGCATCAGTGTCACTGTACCAGCCCCCGGAGTCCTGGACCTAATTGTCACTGACTTGTGTGTGATCGGGGAACGTCTTGTTGTGGAGGTAAGGTCATAGCTTAATACCTTTTGTTGTAATTGTAGTATAATAATAAAGAGGTCCTGCCATAGAAGAAAGTCAGCATCATTCTTACAGTGTCAGTTTCCAAATTCTGGGCTTTATTGTTAGGGCTAGATATCACCGGGACACCATGGCGGCGCAATAAGTCGCGCCACCGTGGTATTTGTAAGCTATCAAACTAGACACCAGAGTCGCCACTCGCCACTACACTACACCGCGACAGTATCAAAATGGCCGTCACTGGCGGCCGGACTGGCGGCTGAGTGAGTCAGACATCATACAGCGCTGTATTTAATGGTGGCACGACCAGTAACATTCTGTGCTGCCGTCCGAGCTGGTGGCGAGCAAGCGAACACCAGGTGGGTAACTTTATATAGAGCTGTATACATTTTGTTGGTAGCGGCGACTGGTTGCGTCGCCTTGGTGTTCCGGTGAAATGTAGCCCTTACTGTAGTAGTGAGGTGTTGGCTTAATATAGAGTATTTGTTATATAGTAGTGTTTACTGTATACCTAGTGATATAATATAATCGCCTCTGTGGTCTAGCGGTCCGGGTGTTGGACTTGACTGCATGAGGTCTCGGGTTCAAATCCCGTGTCGGCCAACAAAAAGCAAATTGGATTTTTCCAATTTTCTAATATAAAAAAATTTTTTTTGGTCGGGATTGGAAATGTGCCCGGTTGGCGATAGGCTTGCCACCTATCACATTATGGGACTCAGTATCTTCGGCTAGTCGTGGGTGCCCTGGTTGTGCCTCTGCCTGCCTCTTCGGGGATATGGTCGTGAAGATATTATTTTTTTTTACAATATTATAATAATTAGTCTAAAACTTTAGGGGGACTACCTATACGGTGAAGAGTACACTGTCTTTTATAGCTTAAATCGTCAGCAAAATTTTTTTTATGATATTTGAAGGCAAACAAGCAGACGGATTTCCAGATGGTAAGAAATTCTCGCCAAAGGTGGTAATGGTGCGTTGCCAACCTGATACCGGGATGTAAGGCCTCGAGCAAAAGTAAGTTTACCGGCTACCTTACCCGCCAAACCGGAATACGTCATGAAGTTATGACGGCAGGAATGGGAAGGTAGTGATGTAAATATCAATTTATTGACAACGTACCATTATCACATTTAGTGTCTTTTGGCAGTGTGAATTTCCAGGAAATCCGTCAGATTTTTGCCGTCTAATATCAAATATAGATAATATTGAATTTGATCTCGTAAGAGGTATACATATTCTTGAACTTTTGCAGGTGAATGTGGAAGAAGTTTTAAGTATTGAAGTGATCAGCAGTCGTGCAGTAGCTGTAGGCGGATGTGTACCAGTGAGTGCTATAGTAAAGGGCGTGTCGCACCGGGAGCTGAGCGTCACTCGGAAACCGGTCTGGAGTTCTTTCGGGAATGTGGTGGTCAAAGATGGTCAACTGTGCGGCGTCAAAGAAGGACAGGGACGGATCAGCGCCATGCTGGGAGGGATTTGGAGTCCAGAGTGGGAGGTAATTTATATTATATAAAGTTGTGTGCGTATGTGCATATTTGCGTGTATGATTATGAGCGTGTCTACTAGTGTGTGTTACAATATAATAGAGTTTAAAATGTGAAAATTTTAAAACTACAACCGAAAATTATCTAAAAGTATTTTTCTTGCAATATCACCGCATATTGTAAAACAAAGTCGCGTCCTCTGTTCCTATGTCCCTTTGTATGCTTAAATTTTTAAAACTACGGATCGGATTTTGATGCAGTTTTTTTTTTCGAAGGTAAAGTGTTTAAAGAGGAAGGTTATATGTATATTTTATGCCCGTGCGAAGGTTATATTTTAGACCCCAAAAATACTGCTTCAAATTTTAATAAAAAAATTGTTTAGATATTTAAACAGTATTCAAATGTTTTATGTGTGTGCATTTACTATTACACAAAGCCAGGTATATTGTGTTGTTCGCGTATATTTGCATGGTTTGAATCTTTCAATATTTTAGTTAAGAGTTTGTAGGCCATACTGTCATTTGTGCCTATGTTTGTCATCTGATGTATACTTCTGCATATGTTTCGCTTATCACAATTACACCTACCGATATGGTATTGATATATCCAGATAGCAGTGTTCCCGCCGCTGTCGATAGTCCCGGACAGAACGCGTCTGCCGGTGCGCGGCCGGCTGCAGCTGCGACATGCGGGCGGCCCGCCGCGACACCTCGCCACACTACACTACCGCGCCTTGGACGACACACACCTTGATGTGAGTACCCTGTCATATCTATGATGTTACACTATTTTATTAATACCTTTGATACGCCTTAATTTATACCTCTGATAATACCCACCTTGATTTATATTTCTGATAATACACACTTTGGTTTATACCTCTGATAAAACACATGTTGGTTGGTTTGGTTGGTTTGTTCATCTCTCCTTGGTTTATAATTTTGATAGAACACTACTTCGTTTATACCTTTGGTAATACACTCCTTGATTTAGGATTCTGATAGTAAAAACTTTTATTTATGTTCCTGATAATGATAAATAAACACATCTTGGTTTATATCTCTGATAATACGCATTTTAGCGTATATCTTTGATAATACATACCTTGATTTATGCTTCTAATAACATACACCTTGGTTTATACCTCTGATAATATGCGCCTTGCTTTATACCTCTAATAAATCAAATCAAAACTGTAAGTTCCAATTAATTATTAGGAATAAAAAAATGTCCCTGAACAAATTATAGAAATCTACATCTAAAATTTGCATATTACATGCTTATTTTGTTGGTTTTAAATAAATATACTAATACATAGATAGATACCAGTGTTAATGAAAATTTTCTTCGTCATTTAACTCCAATCTTGATGATAAAACTTTTACAGAAGCATCAAGTCGTAATTCTATCTTGACCAACAAATTGACTGTCATTATTGGCGGGGATAGCTGACAGCGATTCCTCCACCTTCTTTTTCACACCCAGAAATGCAGACTTAAATGTTCATCACACAAATGCAGGCTCGCAGTTAGTCGGCAGAGCTAGGCATGTAAACCCTCGACCAACGAGGCGGTCAAAAGAAATAGGAAGGATTGATAAAAATTAAATTATTTGGAGGAAGCTTATACGAAGAGTGTGTATTATTAGCGCTAGCAAATATATTGAGGATGCAATCTTCAATAGAAATCTAGAACAATATGATAAATGGTGACATGATTTCAAATATAATCATATGTCAACTTAGCAACTTGTCCATTATTTATATGCCAGTTCATTGCAGAAGGATCACAACAGACACAGTAGGTTATTCAGATTTAAGGTTATTTCACAAATACAAAACTTTTTTGTGAAATCACCTTAGATGATATTATGATTGTCTCTAAGAATTCGTTTGAAGATTTTCATTTTGTAAAATCGGGTACTTGAATCTTAATGCAAATTAATTAAACTTGACTAATGGCCGATGCTCACATTCTTGCTGCCCGCAATTAAAAAAAAAAGAATCTGAGCTTAGGTGGTCCAAAGCTGTTACAACCTGAAAAGGTATAATGTAATCACTACATGTTTATTAAGCTCACATGTTGAAAGGCCCTTTGAATTGGAACTGTATACTCTTGGATCTTATCAGTTTATATTATTATAATTAATTACAGGGCTCCAAAGGACTTATAAACGCCTCTGTTGAATGAACGAAGCTTTATTACCATATAGATGTCTAAACTGTGCTTAACTTGCTGTGTTAAAATAATACTGATTTTTTAGGTATCATCAGCTGGCATGGTCCAAGGCATATCAGCAGGAACAACACGTGTGAAGTTGGTTGCTTCAGACATCTCCGACGTGGAATTAGCCAGTGCTGAGGCAGAAATAGAGGTTTGTAATAATGACAGTATAATTAATAAAGTATCCTCGTGGCCATATATATCTGCGAAGGGATAGGCAGAAGCACAACCAGGGCCAAAATTGAAAATATACATTTTCTAATTTTTTGTTGCCCGACCCGAATCCCCGGGGGATTGAACGCGGGATCTTAAGAAGCCAAGTCCGACGCTGGACCGCTAGACCACAGACACATATTTATAGATTAAATTTTATACAGATACGTGACACTCCAATATGACGCTGGGGTATTGTGAACTTCATATGTAATTTTAACAGAGCACTAAAATGGCGATGTTATATTTGTTGACTTCCGGAATAGATGTGAAAGTTTTATTACTTTGGACTTGACTTTTTGAGGTTCCGCGTTCGATCCCCGGGCCGGGCAACAAAAGAAAATGTGTTTTTTCCAATTTTCTAATTTTAAAAAATAACAAATGTTGCCCGGGATTGGATGGTGCTTGGTTAGCGATAGGCTTGCCATCTATCACAATGTGGGACTTAGTTTTTTAATTTGTGTAACTTTAAACCTGTTGTAATAAATATAATTTGCCTTTAACTCAAGATATATGTAATTAAATATCTAATATATAAATATTAAAATGTTTGAACACATATATTATGTAGTGGAATTAGAATATGTTGGTATGCTTAAATATTTTTGTAACATCTTATTAACATAAACATTAAGCAAATATATTTTATTTAATGTTTAATATTATATTACATACTATCAGAAAATACTATTATGACTTTTTGTGGATATATTATGGTTTATCGACATCCAACTATACAAGTCATATTGAAATAAAATTCAGATTCTTGAGTACCTATACTGAACAGGACGTATTCCTTTATATCTTCCACCCAAGCGTATAGAACAGACGTAATTTGAATGAATGAATGATGCATTTTATTGTGCACAATTAAACTTGTGTGTGTTTAAAATATAGTTCAAGATATTTTGTTGTGGGTTGGCTTACAATTATTCAAGTTCATTTATTTGCAAAGAGGGTTTGCAAAAAAACGTTTTTTGGAAACCCGCTTTGTTTGAGACTAATTCCTCAAATATGATTAAAACTTTAATTCATAAATACTCGTTATTTATGAAGTGTTTGTTTGTGTGTCAGGTGATCCAGTTAAGGCAGATATCTGTGGGCGCGAGTACCCAGACGGTGCTGGTGGGGTGCCCGTGCCCGGTGTGGGTGGAGGCGGGCGGGGTGCGGGGCGCGGGG
>NJDD01008296.1:33374-65998 GCA_002245505.1 Calephelis nemesis | reverse complement strand
ATACTTTTTGTCGATCATTAGTTGTCAATTTCTTTTCTTCATAACTTTCATTAGTATTATATTCAGGTATGCGTATGCGTATGTATGGTATTCAGGTATGCGTACACATCTCCGCCAGCACCACATCTCTATTGGTTTCTTACTGTCGCGGCTTTTCACGCTCCTAGTTTCAACCTCGTACATGTCTAAAAATAAAAAAAACAGAGCACGAACCAAGCATACTTTTGTAGTACGACGAATAGTACATTTTTTACAATTTTGGACCAAGCACTTTTCCTGCTCTACGACAAATTTCACTGGTGCAGTTTCTATCATTTGCAGCGAACTAAGATATACTTACAAACTCGTCGATTTCTTTGTATTGGTTGAGTGCCTTAAAAAACGAAATGAGTGAGCATTGACTATACTACCAGCGTTTCATTGGTCTTATTAAACCGAGTCTGGCACTCGCTGCTTGTATTTGCTTCAAATGAGTTGCCATTTCTGTTTCACTTGATGTCCTTTAGTCCTATCTAATAATTATATAATTACATTTTTTTTACAATTTACAAATTCGATATCATATCGATTTATTATTTACTAAGTATTTCTTTCATTTTTTTCTTGCAGGTGGTAGCTATATTATAAAAATTACACAACACAACAGAAAATTATGTACTGTTAGTTGTTCCGGCAAACATTGTTCCATCCGTTTAGTTGGTATGGGAACCATTTTTATGTTTTTCCTAGTTTCACAATCGGCAAAAAGTATCCTATGTCCATCTCCTGCTTTTAAGCTACCTCCCCACCGTTTATACTCGCTCCTCGTGTCCATTCTCGCCGGAGAGGGGTACTGAGGAGCAGCCGTCTTGGTCCCATTGGTTTCGCCGGGCCCCTCCCTGACAACGACAAGGCTTGGAACCTTGGGGGTGGAAGTATATTCTGCCCAGGTTGACATTAAACAAGTGGTGTCAAAAACCCGTAACCGGCTTGTTTGTTTAAAAATAATGAAGCTAGGTGGTTCTGTAGGAATGGTGAGACTTACCTACCGCGCAATTATGTATAGTATATGTAACAGTGTATAGCAGGGGTGGGCAAATTCTTTTGACCGCGGGCCGGAAAGTTAAAAAAAATTAAGTGCCCGCCACTTATATAATAGCCAGTAAATTATAATTAATCTTGAGGAGAGCCGGTTCATTAAAACACCTAAAAATAGCAGTAAATATTACGATTATAAAACGTTGTATAAAGATAACATAAGGCATTTTTTATTTTATTTTACAAAACTTTATTGAAACAAACTCTATTTATGAAGTCTTAACATATTAAATACGCAGTATAACATATGTTTAAAGTATCGAATTAATACCTTAATTGTTCAAATTTCAATAGTCTTTTAACGTTTCGACTATTATTTTTTTTAAGCAGGTTCATATTTTTTCTAAAAAAAAAACCCTCCGCGAGCCGGACCGGCCCGCGGGCCGTAATTTGCCCACCCCTGGTGTATGTGTAGTTCCATTATTTATATATTATATTAGTTATTAAAAAAGTTTCGATAGTATAACCTATATAAGTAGACTTTTATTTTATTTAGGCTCGGAGCTACTGAAGATGGCAATGAAATTGCAAGTAATGTCAGTTCTGCTGGTCTGGAGATGCTGAAAAAGTTATTCCCAGGGAAGAAGCGGTCCGTGCTGGAGTTGGTTCTCAGAAGGTGCAACCACGATCTGTTGCGGGCTGTGGAACACTGTAATGCTGTGCATGTAGGTTGCGTTTCTTATTCATTTCGTTAATAGCAGTATCATTTCCATGTTGCTAAGTATCGACTTACAAATGCAACTTTATGCCATACCTCTTAAGGTTGTCTTTGTCCGATGGCAATAAGTTAATTGAAATAATATTGTTTTAAGAGCTTATGGTAACCCACCAGGACCATTAAACAAACTCAGAATGAGTGAATCATGCTTCAGATACTTCATGACCTTATAGCAGAGGGCATGCCGGTAGGTTTATACCTCGAAATCCATGATCTTTCAGTGAATCTTTATGAAATATTTTGAAATATGTTTTAAGGGTAATCTTTATGAAGTATTTTGAAATATGTGCAATTAACAAAAGGTTTAAAAATATTTAAACTCAAATTATTTTTAGTTAAAAAAAGTAGTATCTTCACGCCCATATCCCCGAAGGGGTAGGCAGAGGCACAACCAGGGCACCCACGACTAGCCGAAGATACTAAGTCCCACAATGTGATAGGTGGCAAACCTATCGCCACCTATTTTTAGTTATGTTTTGAAAAGCACAAATATTAAAAAAAATTTCAGATTGAAGAGACCTCAGGTAGGTAAAAAGTTATGTGAAGGCAAAGGAAAATTTTATAAAGGCAACACGTTCTGTTGGCAGTTCAATTGTTTATCTGGTGCAACAATTAAAAGTTTTAAGGTGAACAGTACATAGTAGTTAAAAATCTAATGAAGTCTGGCTAGTTCAACTAAAAACAGAAAATATTTTCCTGTACCTAAGTTCAAAAAAGTAGTTATTAAAAACTGTTTCTCATTTCTGTTGAATAAAGTTGTTTTATTTAAAGAATTTTAATTAATCTTTTGATTGGATTTGATTGTCTGACACTTATAGAAAATTAATCTCTATTTTTAAGTTAAGTAGTAGAAATAAAAGCGACTTCATTAATTTGTACACTGTTATCTATTTTTTCTTCTTAGTCTTTAGCGCTGACAAGCAAACAGCTGAACCTTTTTTGGCAGGTTTTTTAAAAACTTTCAACACTTTTTCCAAAACTGATTTAATTTATTCGTAACACGTATCAACTTTTTCAACAATTTAAAGCTTTTTTTGTGGTAAAGTTACAGTACCTATGCGAGTATTAAACTTTTTTTCTCGAAAACTGTAAATATGAAGTTCCTGCTTTACTAACTGGCCACTAATGTCTCTAAATATCTGTATTTGAAACAATCAATGATTATAGTTGTTACCAATTACTTAGTACCTTTTGATAATCGTAATACACATTTTGTGTTTTATTTACCCGTACATAAGTATTATACATATACTCGTAAATAACAATACAACAAAGGACAAAAATAACCTTATGTTTGACATCAAAATTAAACAATGTGGACAACTGATTGACTATATGAATTAAATGTGCCTAAACACTTCTTTCCCCGCGGCCAGCGATATGTTTGACTCAAATATTTTTATGTACATATTATTCTATTTCTGTGTCATTTCTAAAAAGATATAAAAAAAACATTCTGAAAAGTGTTCCTACTTGCAAAGTCACCAATTCTGAAGCCAATTCAAGTCGAGAAAACACACACACAGACACACACCCACATTGTTAATTAGTTAATTTTAGTAGTAGCCATTTACTATAGCATGCAAATATTCCTTATTTTTTTTTGAAGTCGAATTACACAGGATAACTAAAAATACAATACAATTTATGTTTAAAAAAACGGATTGAAATAGAAGATAAACGACCGATATATATCGGTAGATATATAAACGGCCGATATAATATAAGACATACTTTGAATTCAAATAAAATATACATAGCGCATACCTTTAGATGTAGAGTTTTCTTGGGAAGTGGCACAATTATCTGGCTACTATCCTACTTGTTTAGTACCTAATAAAACTAACATTCCTCAGGGTCAGCGGGACAGATCCAGTATAGGTTCAAGCTCAAGTTCCACCTTCGAGACATCTGTGTCTAGTTCGGAAGAAATTGAATCTAGGTGGTCGGCCTTTCGTCCCGTCGGGCCTCGGGCGCCGCTCCTGCCGACTCTAGTGATGGGTCGAGTTTGTGGCTCCGAGTGGCTCGTGCCGTTACCTGCTCTGCCAGCACTCTCTGCACCACTACTGTTACCTCTACAACATCCTCACGCACCACCTATACATCCCTGTAGCCCTGATTGTCGGCAATGCAACAATCGTCATTAAAACCTTTTTAGACTGTAGCTTAATGGTAAGAGTAAATTTCGTTGTAGATGATAAGGGACAACTGCCTATAAACATGTTACATGGTAGACATAAATTATTATTGCGTATAAGTATGTGATCCTTACCTTTTAGACTGAAACATGGTAATAACAAGCGCTGCCTAACTTCCATAATTATCCCAATTACGGAAGGTAAGCCCAACCGCCGTTTTACTGATAGTTTTTTTCAATCTAAATTAGTCTCACAGAACTACAATACAGTTTTGTGTCAAGTGTTCTGCTATTTTCACAATGGTGCTGGCTCTTGATAAAAATATCAAGCCTTGTAAAAAGTAGTAACACGTTGAAACTTTGTAAAGAAGATATCATCGGATTACAGTGTATACAATACAAACACTAAAATTCAAATTATTTTATTTCTCCCCGTGTTGGTCCCGGCCCTTTGTGTTGAGGTAAACATTGGTTACATGGCTCGTTTCCAACTGGACCACTGGTGGTAGGTGTTGTGCACCTATACAAATTCTGTATACTTGAACTGTTTATTTATAACTGTTACTTTTTAAATTATTATAGAAATAAAATTTAAATCTTGAGTTAATATTTTCTATATTCTCCGCCCTTTGCCTATGTAATTCTAAACGTATGTTCATAACTATATCCAAGGGCGTAGCCAGAATTCTAAACGGGGTGGGNNNGCAGAAAAAAAATCGTGGACCATATTACTTTATCATAAGATTCTCAGATAAGTTAGTAGAGGTGAAATAATAATAAAAAAAAACTATAACAACCAAAAACAGATTTACTTGACGTACTCGATGTTCTGCGCAGTTCTTCATGATATTTTGTTGTTTTTTTTTCTTGAACAAATTTCTTGTCTTCTCTAAAAACAAACTGGGTACCTGTGTAGTATTAGGTAGGTATGAATATCGCGCCAGACATTTTATGGCATTTTTGGTTTTTACCTCGAACATTTTATGTCACAAAGAGATAACGTAAGACGTGATAATATCTCAAAAGGGTGCCCTTGCGGTAGTTATGTGTTGTTGCAGATACAAAAAAGAATTAATAAACGAAAAAAGTATTCCTGAAATGTAGTCTGTTACAAACATGAAATCCATCTCTGTTTATCTTCGCTATTCATGTAAATTTAATTAATAATAAATATATTAAGAAGAAATATTTGTGTTATGTTTGATGTTATAAAGTCGGAAACTACTGCATCTGTAAAAAATCTATATCTACACTGTAATAATATTATGAACAGGAAAAGTTTTTTGTGTTTTTGTTTCAAAGAGGCTCCGAAACTACTGAACCGATTTATAAAAATAAGTTGGTGTTATAAGCCGACATTATCCCTGATGAACACAAGCGACGTTACTTCTAAGAAAAAAACTAAATTTGTCCACCCGTCCGAGGCCGGGTCCGGCTGCTAGTAGTTAATGAAATAAGTTACCTATAGGTACATATCGTTAAATTAAACATATGTAACTAAATTATCTCATCCTAAGTATGTAGGGAGAGTATAGCTTACATCTAAACATTATTTATGAGAGACATGAGTGCAACTCATGACAATATCAGGACGCGCCAACATGTACGTACAATATACATTAACGGCCAACTTTAATTACTTACCAACAGATGAAGATAGAGCGAAGATAGAATCGTGTGAAAAATAACGGAGTTCTGAGATAAGATACAAAAATAATAAAGTTAACCAGCGAACGAATAATCAGTTTTTTTTAATCTTTAAACATTTATTGGATCTAGTTTTATTTGTTAAACCAGTCAAACTAATGATATTTCCACCCCTCGCTTCCTGGGGCTATTATCACAGACAGTAACAAATTCGTGACAAACTTTCAAATGAAGACGGAGGATTGTGCTGTGGTGGTTAACTTCTTGTATAAATAGGGCGGGAAAATTCATTAACGGCCAACAGTGAAAACAACACGAAGTGAGTGGGTACGTACTTTTTGTGTATCTTTACTTATCTTCTGGATTTGTGATTTTAAAGTGTAAACTTTACTTACTAAACAGTATGAAGAAAAAACACTGATAGGTTGTTGGACTCTGGTGTTAAACTTAAAATTTTTTCAAGAGCTAGTTGGAAAAGCGAAACTTTGGGCCTGTCAACCAGTAGGAAGGTCCGCTGGACGGCGCTCACTTTTTACCGAGATAGAGCGAGATTATCTTTTCCTTGGCATTAATTGTGTTTTGGGTTGTTAAATAAACAAATGCATTGTAAATTCTGCAACCCGTCGTTTTTTTTGGATGACTAATGTGTTGCCAACCTTGCGGTTTTTACAACTTCACCGGGCTTTAACAAATACGAGGAATAAAAACAATCTTGTTGTGCATATGTCTCGTCTCCACTCTCACTCTCTTAATTTCTCTTTCATTTTTCAATGTATAAGTTTTCAAAATAAACTTCCCGAAGATAACAAAGATTTACCATTTAATAAATTTAAAAATGTATTACCTAAATTTATGTTATGTGGTAAGGATTACTACAATATTTTACAATACTTAAAAGACAGAATGCTTAAGATTAATTGCTCCTCATATCAATCTCTACAAATTAAGTATAAAATATATTTTTGTAATTTTCAAAATAAACTTCCCGAAGATAACAAAGATTTACCATTTAATAAATTTAAAAATGTATTACATAAATTTATGTTATGTGGTAAGGATTATTACAATATTTTACAATACTTAAAAGACAGAATGCCTAAGATTAATTGCTCCTCATATCAATCTCTACAAATTAAGTATAAAATATATTTTTGTAATTTGTAAAAAGACAAGCCCGCTAAATTTATTTCGCCGGATCTTTTCTGTGAGTAGCCGCGTTTCGATTAAATTAGATCTATGTAAGTTTGTTCATAAATAATTCACTTCTGTACTTTGACTGAACAAAATTGAACTAAATGTCATGATGTTAAATAATTACGAAAAAACTTTAGCAATCTTCTTTCACGATGACGCCAAAACTTCTGACTTTAATTTTAGGCATTGATAACTCAATAAATTAGCAGGTAAAGTAAGTCATGCAAATTGTTTTTGAAAAACCAGAATTTAGTTATTGATCCCGAAAAACCCGGGTTTTAAGGAAATGGCTATCCTGGTTTTATATTTACATACCAATCTGCAGTAACTATCCTCCGATTCTCAAGCGATACTATTATAATGTCCAGTTTTCCTAAAGAAAGGCGCAACCATGTTATGTCAGTGTTTTGACTTTTCTTAACTTTTGTTGGCAACTCTTCAAAACAAAAGGCCCATTATGTTGACTAGCTTTTCCTTTCCGGCTAGAAACAATGCATGTTATAGACAGCCAAGGACTCTCCTCCGTCAAACTTCGACAACACGATGCAACTCAAAAAACACTAGTCGGTCCTAAGTGCTTTTCGAAAAAAGAACAATCAAAATCAATTCGTTATTGGCCGAGAAATCGCGTAACAAACGTACATTGAAAAAAATATAGACATACTTACTGTGAGGACAAAGCTTGTGCGGTTCTTGGTTACATTACGGGATATAAATGAAAAACGTGCGAGACCATATGACTCGCACTGTGGAACAGTTATCAGATGTCATATACTCGTAGAGCAAAGTTTCGCACTCTAAATGCTCAAACTCTAATTTTGCGACAGATGTAAAATAAGCCTTTATTTTGCTAATTCCGCGAAAGCAGTGTTACTGTCGTGGCAAATAGTCCTCCAAATGACACAGAATGTGACAAGCCTAACTAACCGCAAGGCCACGGGGACCGGCTCGGCGGTGCGAACGGCGAAGCGTCTGGCGAAGTGACAATTCGCGCGGCATTTTGTACTTTGCAGGCCACTGGCAGTCGCGTTCGGCGCCGTGACCAGTGACGAAGTCCCATAGTGGAATGTCTTTTTTATGATATTGGAAGGCAAACAAGCAGACGAAGATCATGATGGTAAGAAATTCACGCCATCGAGTCGCTACAAAATTCTACCACCTCAGTCAGATGTCACGGTGTTAGTGATAGTAAGCCTAATCTCGCCTTTTACAAGCTACCTGGCAGGAAGGCTGGCTATTCTGCAAAGGAGCCCGGACCAAGACAGGGTTTTGATGGAGAATTCTACAAATAGTACGAGGAATACAGAAATCAGAATAAATCCAGAAAATCTTTTTAAATTTACGAGAATGACTATTAAAACCTTCGATTACATTTTTATTAATATTCAACCTGAATTGGAAAATAATGTCTATGCAAATAGATTACAATGCAATACAATACAATAACTCTTTATTGTGCACCAAATACAGATAAATTACAAATACATCAAATAAAACTTAAATTATAAGATACACAAAGGCGGCCTTATCGCCAAATCAGCGATCTCTTCCAGGCAACCCAAGTATGGAACAAGATTTAACAGAATACTGTGTAATGGTGCTCTTAAAAATATAAAAATGCATCTACTAATAGACAAAATAAATCATCCTAAAAGCAGAAACCTGTTTTAATTATAGGTATTAGAATTTAGAACGAGCAATATAAGTATTAATCACAGTGAACGCAGAAAGTGACGCTTTAACATACTTTTGAAAATATTAATATTTGGAGCTCTCCTGATATCTATGGGAAGAGAATTCCAAAGCCTCACTGCTTGCGAGGTAAAAGAGCGGCTATAGTAGTAAGTGCTACGAGAGGGAACTTGAAGAGTAAAATTATCACTGGACCTGAGAAATTTTACTTCACTGTTACAGAATTTCAAATGTAAAAGTTATTTTTGACATTATTTCTAGATAGTACTTCAGCAATAAAAATCTCGGCCTTTATTTTTCGCGGGGAAAACAACTAAACTCATTTAATCACTGCTCCTTACTGATTCAACGTGTAGTTCTTTTACTAGTCTGTGACTGATTCATAAGTTTGTTTAGCTCGCCCGCCACGTTGCCGGTCGCTTCCGCGATTCGCTCGACACATTTCACCGGTCGCTTCGCTGCTCGCCGCGGCGCGTGGCATGTGCGATACCTCTGTTTCAGTCGCCGGGCCCCTTTGTCCCCCGTGTTGGTCCGGGCCCCTTGTAGAATAGACCATCTGCCTTCCTAGCCAGGCAGCTCGTAAAAGGCGAGCATAGGCTCACCGTCACTAACACCGTGACATCTGACTAGGTGGTAGAGTTTAGCAGCGACTCGTCCGGATTGGTACCACCGCCTTACCTATTCCTGCCGCCATAACGTCATGACGTGTTCCGGTTCGGAGGGTAAGGTAGCCGGTAAACTTACTTTTGCTCGGGGCCTAACATCCCGGTCTCAGGTTGGCAACGCACCATTACTACCTTTGGTGTCTCTAGGCGGCGTGAATTTTTTACCATCAGAAAATCCGTCTGCTTGTTTGCCGTCCAATAACATAAAAAAAAAGACGCTCCGCCAGTCGAACACGAATAAAGGAAGAGCTCGGGAAACAATGTATATTGTCACCGTGTTTGGACTCTATTCGTGATCTGTAGGGTTACTATTGAGTACCGATTTCATACAAATTGAAAATTGGAAATGAATATGACATTTTATGTACTCTTGAACACAAGAATAGCGGATGTTTAACATTTAGTTCTAACAAAATTCAATGAATCTGATAAAATCATTTACTGTTTATTATTAAGTAAAATTTAATAATTCACTAGTATTGTGTTCAAAAGTACCTAAAGTGACAGATCCGATTCCAATTTCCAATATTGCATTAATCGAGATTCAAGAGTAACCCTACTGGTAGCGGAGGTAGGAGGGGGGAACTTTAGGTAGGGTTGTCACATGTGAAGAACGTGACAATTTATATTGTTTCCCGCAGCCGCCGAGCGAGCTCTTCCTTTATTCGTGTTCTAGTCGCGGAGGTGGGCGGTGGGAACGTTGGTTAGGCTTGTCACATACTGGGTCATTTGGAGAATTATTTGCCACGACATTAACACTGCTTACGCGGAATTAGCAAAATAAAGGCTTATTTTACATCTGTTCTAATGGATTTCCGCAAAGTAGCGCCTGATTCAATAAGATATCTAATTTTACAACTTTACGTCTAAGTCAAAGTTAATTGCTTTGCCGTTTCGTTACCGTTACATGGGCATAAGTGAGAAATGTATTCACCAATCATTACATTTCTATAACGCTGTTTACTGGTCTGAGGTTATACCGATAGTTTTTAAAGTAAAACGGAAAGTACAAGGTGTAAAATTGTGAAGTTAAATTTTGTAGATTTAGAGTGTTCAG
The DNA here is from genome assembly GCA_002245505.1 of Calephelis nemesis. Taxonomy (NCBI): domain Eukaryota; kingdom Metazoa; phylum Arthropoda; class Insecta; order Lepidoptera; family Riodinidae; genus Calephelis; species Calephelis nemesis. The sequence continues at coordinate 55,811 of NJDD01008296.1, read as the reverse complement.
AGTAAGAAACTGGGCTCTACGTGACATCTGATAGCTTTTCACAGTGCGAGCGATATGGTCTCATCTGGGCAATATTTTATACGAAAATGTTTTGATGAGATTATGTAATCTTAAAACAACAGGTTACTGTGAATGGCAATTTGTATTTTCTGTATAAATTTGTCTTTATGTTTGTCCGTGGTATCTTCCAATACTTTTAAAACAACTTGTTAGAAACCAGTAGCTATGAGCGTTAACGTTCAAACGGAAACAATTCGGTGCAGAGGTCAAAGCGTTCTTATTAACATTCTGTAAATTCTAGTCACGTAATGTATATTTTATTAATATTGAACTATTAACACGTTAAGTACTCATAATGACACTAATTGGTTTTCTGGTCTTTATCATAGTACTGTACATATTATTTGATATCAATTATGTCATACGGACTGTATTTAGTGTTTTATGTGGCCTTATGATGAGTAAATGTTCTTTAAATGATACCACTAGCATATACGGTAAGTTATTTACATTTATCCTAAAGTTTAGCGCACACGCTTTTGTTGGTGACAGTTTTGAGATAACTCGTGCGATCATTGCTTTGCCTTTGCCTGCTGCCTTGTCAGTTCTTGCATTTATCGTATTCAAGTTGAAAAGGCAAAATTCCCGGTTAACGTACGTTACGTAAATTTATTCAATATTTGGTCTCTGCACAATATCACCATTTTGTTTATTATATTTACAACTCAAAATCGCTCTGAATCGTCCCTCGTCAGTTTTTAGGCAACTAGAGTGTTCTTACGAAACAGCGGCGGTGTCCTTTAGTGAAAATGTTAATTTCCTCCTGAAACAGGGTGATGACATTCAGGCAATGTCACCAACAGTTTGTTGTTAGTAAATGTTACCAACACTGGTTGTACTAAATTGAGAGTAGTAAAAATGTAATTTCGCCAATCTTGAAAGTGACTATTTATTGTTAAATTATAATTAAAAGTCTTAAAAATAACTGAATTAATTATTTTTTATTAAACATTCTCGGTGATCTTTGGGGTATGAATCTTTCAATAAAATACCACATTAAAATAAGTAATAGATATTACAATGGCAGTGTTTCCAATAGGTATTTGCACTTTTCAAGACTGCAACGTGTACTTTAGAAAAATTCGCCTGGCGAGACTGGTTCGTGACTTGGATTTTGCAAGATATAACTTCTATGTTAGAACCGGCATCTACCGACGCAGCCGGCAAGAGAACATTCGTTCGTTACAAAGATCTACGTTAACTGTAACTTTGGAACATATTCCACTATTCTTGCCGTATAGGATTAGTACCGAGGTAAAGAAATTTTTAATGGGATAAACTGTAGGTATGGAACGGGTCATAGACCACATAGTATTTATTCTAAAAGAACTTTAAATCAATTATTTTTATCAATCTGCAATTTTGCAGGTTATCCTACAAAGTGCAATATACATATTTCAACAGATTTGCGAATATTTTAAACATACCTAATTGAGTCCTAAAGATAGGGAATACAGACAAGAATGGATGAGTGGTTATACATACAAACACACAGAATACTATGTCTTGTAATAAGTTTAGGTTACCGGTACCCAAGTATCTCATTATAGTATACCTTTCCCCGTGACCATCCGTGTCCTTTGTGTAGTATAGACTATCAGCTTTCCTGTGAGGCAGCTCGTTAGAGATGAGAAAAATTAAAATGGTCAAATTAGAAAATGGTCAGGTAGAGTGCCTTACTAATTAACTGGTAATAAGGTTCCTAGAGTACAATTACGATTTCTATTTTTTGTTATGTTTTTAGTTGGTGTACTGGGACGACCGATCTCTGTTTTTAGAACATAAAGTAACAACAGTTCACGACAATAAAGTGCGATACTTTTTAGTATCAAGACAATACGCCATTGGAAAGAAGAAGACAACAGTGGAAACCTTACTGAGAGACCTCGAAGGCTCTGATAGAGACCAAGTTTGTCCAGACTACATCCGCAGTTGGCTGTGCAGTATGCAAGCGTCGAGTGATCAATTAAAACAAATACCGGCAACACTACGAGACGAAACAAAAGTCCTGTAATGATAAGTTCGTTAAATGTAATGCAATGTAGGTATGTGTAACGGTAACTGTACCGAATAAGCAAATGGCCCTCCTGATGGTAAGAGACAACCGGTCCCACAGACACAAAGATGTTACAGGTGCGGCGCTGTCCTATTGTGTAGATGTTAGGCATTTTGTATAACCCTCTGGACAGGGAGACGATATAGTCATTATGGCGACAGGAATAGTTAAGGCTGTGGATCCCTCTCTGGGCGTGTTGCTGCACATTTGTTGCAAAAGTTACTGTTGATACTTTAGTATTTAAAATAACTTGTAGGTACCAATATTAATGTAAAGATCATTACGAGTACATAAAATAATTTAGTGCTTTACATTATAAAGACTTAAGAAACAAGTATTGTAATAAGTGTGTAATATATCTTTATATATATATATTTTGTGTTCGTGTGTTTGTCACTGAACTCCTTCAAGACGACTGGATGGATTTTAATGAAATTTTTTGTGTGTATTCATGGGAATTCGAGAATGGTTTAGATTCACAATTTGGTCTCCTTTAAAATGTTTTTTTAATAATAAGTAGTTGTTGATTTTGGAATGTTTCACATTGGATCCGACAGACTGCGCTACTTTCGAAGCATTAATGTCAAGCGATACGAAGTTTGCTGGGTCAGCTAGTACATTATAAACATATTCTTAATTTTTTTTATAATTCCGTACCAAATGGTAAAAACGGACCCTATTACTAAGCCTCCGCTATCTGTCTGTCTACAGGCAATATAAAATGTAATATTATTATTTCTCTTGAAAGTATACGAAGAGTACTTGTAAAAGTAGCATTAAAATAAAAAAAATCTACTCTGATACAGAACTTTTAAGCGTAAAGCAATTAATTGTATTACTCAAGAGTGGCATGTGTTAATAAACATGTAACTAAATCCGACAAACATGAACACCGAAACTACCTTTGCCCAGCGATTTAGTTACTTCCTTTTTCCTTAAACTTATAACAGACTAATCAGATTATTTAATTTCAAAAAATATACTGTCAGATAAAACAAAATTATTACTATCAAAAGTACTTTGCACAACGTCCTTCGAAGACACTGAAATACCTGATCATAGTCAATGAATAAAATATGTCCGTAAGCAATATCTTAATAGGTAATTTAAAAAATAAGCAATTGGATCATGATCGACCAGCCGTCAGCTTATTAATGTTAAACTTAACTTCTCCCCCACAGGACAGGCTCAGCCAAGTGTGGGGGCAAAAAAAATGTAGCTATTACTTAGTTCGTGTCTTGGTTTCTGCTAAATTAATATTTTTAATTTTTCCGTTTTGCAATACAGTATTCCTGCCTGAGGAAATCTCTTTAGATTTTCAAAAAAGTGTTTACGAGCGATAGCTGTATGTAATATTAATCAATTGCATTCATGCAAGCCACTCTTTAAGTCTCTCAAAATATTACCTTTAACTTGTTTATATCTTTTGGTTGTATGAGTACTTCTTAAAAATCATCATTTGTTTCAAACAATTATTGACGTCCTAGATTTGGCATATTTAATAAACAGTGAGAAAATCAATGTGCACTAAAAACTCAATATTCACAAAAATAATATATAAATACAATGAATAATACTATTGTATGTAAATTTGCATACACAACCAAATTTATAATAATCTTAAATCACGGCCATTAAAAAGATATCGAAAGAAAGTTGCTGTTAGATTAAACATATCATAGTGTAAAAAAATTTCTTGCAGACAAACATCAGTAATAAAATATTTCTAATTTTATTAATTTACCAAAATTTAAATGAATTAAGACACCTTTTAAGTTCATTCAACTTTAAACACACGAACTCATACGTGAAAATATATTTGTTCCACTTTACATTCCATTTTACATTACGACTTCCCTATATCTAAAAATCTGTAAATCCATGTAATATAATCTATCTATGAATATATAGCTATAAATCCGCGTCTTCATTCAATTCAACTCCTAATGGACTTAGTAATATGGGAAGAAAGTTGGTATGAAAATCGCAACGATCGCTCCATTTGTTTAAAAGTATTAGTGGCCGCCCGTTGGTCAAAATTCGGCCAAAATAAATTTTAATATTTTGTTGATAAGAACGCCATCTTCATTTCTCAAGACCAACTACTAAACTTTATGAATAGTTAGTGCACCATCTGTTATCTTTTATCGCTACATCAATATATTTGTTTGTGTATGTCAAATGCATGGTAGTGTGGGTAATGTTTTATTTATTGATTTAATGTACTTTATCAGCATTATTATTGAAAAATATTAGCGTTCTGCACTTCTCCTATACATAAACTTTATGGGCGTCAAAATGTATGCTCCTGCATCAGCGCAAATTTCGTAAAAAGGGGTCCAAAGTTTTGGCATCACGTATTAATATCTAGTACCTGAATGACCGAGCTTTGCTCGGTATTTTTTTTATAAGTTGTGGTTTTTGGAAATTATATTTAAGTATGAATTACATACTAATAAAATGATGAAATATGAACTATATTTTTCGATCTTACCGACAGAATAATAAAAAATATGAACTGGTTATTTAAAGAAAAAAATCATGAGTGCAATTAGTTTTATAGTATATTACAAAAATAATATAAAATTTCTTACCAAACACTCATTGACTTCGTGTCACTTAACAACGCCATCTGCTGGAACAACTTTATTGCTCACAAAAAATAGCATTCAGTTTGGCGCAACTTTCATATCAAAAAATAAAAAAAATAAGTTTGCTATGTTTTTTATCTACGGAAGTCCCGCCTCCTATTACGTAGTATTTATATACTCTTTAATAGTATTATTATTCGCCAATAGACGTCAGGAAGAGTCATATTTTTCTGTTTAAACACGAACACAAATTTCAGTTTAAACATGAATAAAATGACATTTTCTAAAAATTATTCCTAGCTAGATCGATTTGTCAAACCCCCTGCAAACTAAATTTTATGAAAATCGTTGGAGCCGATTCCGAGATTCCAATTATATATTTAAAAGAATTGCTCATTTAAAGGTAATAAGATATAGATTCTAATTAATCCAAGTACCATTGGAAATCTCATATCGGTATATACATATATAAATTTGAAAACATTTAATTCCTTTTTATGCACAGTCGTGGAAATAAATAAAAAAATATTTAGGTAGCTTTTTTGTATGTACCTATTTAGAAAAAAATGTTTTTTATCAAAAAAATATCTGATTTCTTCAATTGCGTTACAATAAAAATACACTTCTCTTGATAAACTCAGGGTTCATTGATTTTAAACTTTTGACATAAAATCGGCAGACCAAAGTATGTTATCAAAAATAAATGATACGTCATCGAATCTTTCGATAGATAATAAAATTTATCACAAATCCGAACTTCGGTAACTTACCAATAGATAAGTCTGTACTTTGGACTTCATTCGAAGAAAATTGCAAGAAATTAAACGATTGCGTGATTGGTGTGTTGTTTACTGACTTCAATGATGGGAGGTTACACTACACGTCCATATTAGTTTTAAAGTTTTATTTTTTTTTCTTCAAAGCTCAAATTAGAGTAAAAAATAAGTATTTGTTGTAGATATCACTTGTGCGACTTCGAAAGACGAGATGTACTCTTCAGTTTTATGTAGAATAGAGGTCCAACTTAATTACACTTTAAGTTATTTGTAAGTGATACTATAAAGCAGAATAAACATTTGGAATACAAATGGAAAAATATTCGCATATTTTATAAAAGGTTGTAAGTTTAACGGTTCTTCTTAGTGCGAGAAAATTAAGTATTTTTCTCCAATTCTCTGAGATTCTCTCTTCTGGTCCAGATTTGACGTCAAAGGGACTACCTCGGAAATACCTAATCCGTTCCAAATTATAGAGCAATCTATTTACTTTTATTAAAAACTCTTGCATAACGGCCTGTGGGCACTTGATGAAATAAAGTCACTACTGCCCGTGGACATTTGCGACATAAAAAGTTAGATGTCGACCCAATACATATTACATAGGTACCTATTATTAGGCGAAGGTAGCCTTAAACGGGAGGCGCGCCTAAAGCGGCAAGCACTCGTACACCGATATACCACCTCTTTTGTTGAGTGGTTGGCGTAGAATTTACGTTCCTCCACAATGTAATGTGTCTAGAGATATTTATTTATCTTTAAGACAAAATTACTTTTAAAATATGTTAAAGTCAACATTGTCTCCTCCATTTTTCTAAATCGGTTAAAAATGATCAAATGCTCTTCTTATGTGCTCTTTCTCTAACTTTAATTGAATATATGTACCTAGTTAGTAGATGAAATTGAAAGAACAGATGAATATGTTAAATAAATATCAATATTTTAGTTATGATGTCAGTTATCAGGTAATTAGAGGTTAGAAGTAATATAGCAGGAAGGTCATACGTTTTAAAGAATTATTTGCAAAATACACCTACAGACATAACTAATTACGTATAATGTGACATAGCTAGATGCTATCTTAGGTTGAGACAAAGCGTCTCGGTATATATAGTGTGAAAAAGAAGAACTATAGTTAGTTTTATATTGGTCTTGTCGTGATTATATATATATGTATTATTGTTTAATGAGTGGAAAAATACAATTTTAAGAAATATGTTATGTTTCATAGTGCCACTAACACTAATTGCCTATATCCTTTGTGATGTTAATTATTTCATTCGTCTGATTTTTACAGCATATTACCACAGACTTTTTTCAGAGAAAAAAAGTATTTTTGATACCACCACTTTATACGGTAAGCTAAGTTTATACCTACCAATGATAATAATATATCTTACCTTCGTACCTAAACGTAAATTAAATTACTTGGTGTTAGTATAATTTTTTTATATGTGCATAGATACCGGTGTAGACACGACAATCAAACGTCATCATCAATGTTTTGCCAACTCAGAAATGTTAGGTATCTACGTACTTATCTTATACTAATAGAATCAGAATCAGGATATTCTTTATTCACATGAACCATACAAGTGGTATTTGTGCGCGTCGACATTTTTTAAACTACCACCGGATCGGAATCGCGGCCTCACACTGAGAAGATATTATGTTATTAACTAGACAGATACTTTTCTTGGAAGGAAAATGGTAATCTACCATCTTCACGCAGTTACTGTGTTCAGCAGGTATTAGCCAAAATTAAATAAAAAGGCTAGGCAAGTTGATGACACACAAATGCCTGTATTGTAATATTCTATATGTATGTGCCATTTTGCATTAAGCAGCTACCTGTACAATGGCAATTAGATAGGTAAGTAGGTACAGTTCGCGCCAAAGTGCTAAGTTCATTCTACAATTGACCGCCTCGTTGGTCGAGTGGCTGGCGTACACGCCTAACTACACTGACCAACCGCGAGGCTCGTGTTCGATTCCCGACAGGGGTGGGCATTTGTGTAATGAACATTTAGATGTCTGCTTTTCCGCTTCTGGGTGTTTATTAAATTTATTCTGGTAGGTATCTATTTAAGTATTTATATGTATTGAAATCTTTGACTAAGGCTCATATCACAAGCAAATAATTCGCCCAGTTTGGGGTAATATTCAATTTGTGTAAATTGTCCAGGGATATTTATTATTTATTTATTATAATACTTTGACGCAGGCACTATCGATTGCAACAATTTTTTAGAATGTTTGTTGTTACAGTTTTGTACGTATACATATTAATTACATAACTCTTATATAGTGCTATAAACGAGGCAATTATGCAGTTGCAAAAAAGTAAGAAAATTATGTCGTGAAAATATCTTACTTCTAAAACATATAACATTTGAGCGTTTTCGTATAAAAACGTCCCAGTTACAAAACTACCACAAAAAAAATTTTTAAATAAAATTCACACATTTCACTCTAAATTTAACTAAAAAAAAAATTGAAATGTGTTCTATGCAACGATATTTTACCAGCTTTGAAAGCGCATTTATTTTAAGTTTTTCGTGAATTGTTACAGCTTTTTTTAGAATGACTGATGTTTTTCCCACCTCGCGGTATATACAACTTCACCGAGCTTGTCACAGCTAGGTCGCATGTCAATAAGTAGAAATTTTTTACCGATTTCATTTTTGTTGTTTAGAGATATTAATTATTTTTAATTAAGATTTTGTTGTATCGATACAAATGATATAAATCGCTTGTTCTGATTAATCGTATTTTGATTTTTTGGTATTATTTGCATCTTTCTTGTCCAACGTCAGAAGTGGTGCTTCAGAGAGTGGTGAGTCAGAGACACAGCGTGCACCACTTTAGGGTTCCAGTGGCGACAGGCATCCCCGTACCTGTCGCAACCCCATCTTGACCGGGTGGGTAAGATGGAAAGCGGACCCCCCTATTTCGCGGGTCTAAATCCCGCCAACCCACGNNNNCAGTCTGTGTCCACTCCTCGTCTCCCCTTTTGGGCAGAGAGAAGAACTGAGGACCAGCTTCCCTGGTCCCTTGCTGGCTAGGACCCTTGGGGGGGGGGATGCGAACTAATCTAACTTAACCTAAGTATATGCTATTTAAGATATACCACTGGTCCGGGAAGCGGACACAAGCGAATAACAGACGTAGGAATCCGTAGTAGTCCTAATGCGGAAGACGTGGACAGCGACGTCTTTTGCAAGCATAACCTCTTCGATTACGGCTCAAGGCCAATGCAATGTCAAAACATCATCGCTCTTAACGACTACAACAGTAGCTACAGCAATAGGCTTTTGCGGTATGTTCCATTTCGATAGTTCGTCATGGTCTCCAGTCTCTGCTGCAGGAATATGTCTAAGCGGAGTGTAGTTCAAGAAAAGCGCTTATTAATTTCAACAGCCAGCAGTAATGTTCTTACCTACGTCATATTTGGCGTTATTAAAAAAGTTAATATTTGCTAATTAATGATTTATGGAATTAATGTTGTTTGACAAATTGCCATTTAAAACATACAAAAAGAAAATATGAAATCGTAACTGTGATTTGATTTTCGTTGATTAATGTAGGAATGGACTACAAATCAAACATTGATATCTAAAAATTGACGATAACAAGTCGGCAGACACAAAAATGTTAGGCTATTTGTTTGAATGGTCATTTTCTACATATGAGGTGTTTTAGATTAGTAGCAGGTAGGTATTGTGGCAAAAAATATTTTTTTTACAATACAATTTAAAATACAATATTGTTTAGCTAAAATGCTTAAGCAAAATATTCACGAAGCAATTGGTGTATCGTGTATTTTCTCTTTGCTGTTATAGCGATAGCATCCATAACTAAACTCCGTAATTATTACTACGTTTATTAATATGAAGCAAGGTATGATGTCTGTTACAGATTTTTCAAGTCGATTTCAAGTTACAAATATAAAGTTTATGCTTATTACCAAGAAAGTTAATACAAATTTGATTAGGTTTTACGAAATTGAAGCGATCAGAAGATGACATTATTTCAAATTTTCAGGGTGACTAGGGAAGAATGAATAACCTCTGAAAGGCTAATAGTAGAACTAAAGGAAAGCCTAAAAAATAAAAGAAGTTATAATCCTTACACTGCTAGAAATTTGACGCTATAAAAGGAACATATTTCTTTTGTGTGATTTTCACAATTTTTACTCGTAACGAGGTCAAATCAGTTAATATTATTTCTGTGCTTAATTGTTCAACAAATAACTATCACATAAAATAGCTAACTGAAGTATTTTTGTCAAAAAAAAAATGTTAAACTAAGTATTGTTTTGCGTAAAATTTCTGAAGAAATATGTTTGATGTGAAACTTTGAACAGCTCAAGTGGAAAAAAAATATGTACCTAAGCAACAGTGGCCCATCACTTCAAAATATTCAAAATATTCCCCGTGTTGGTCCGGGCTCCTTTGCAGAATAGACCATCTGCCTTCCTTGCCAGGCAGCTCGTAAAAGGCGAGCATAGGTTTACCGTCACTAACACCGTGACGTATGACTAGGTGGTAGAGTTTAGCAGCGAATCGCCCGGATTGGTACCATCGCCTTACCTATTCTTGCTGCCATAAATTCATGACGTGTTCCGGTTCGGAGGGTTAGGTAGCCGGTAAACTTACTTTTGCTCGAGGCCTAACATCCTGACCTCAGGTTGGCAACGCACCATTACCATCTTTGGTGTCTCTAGACGGCGTGAATTTCTTACCATGAGGAAATACGTCTGCAAGTTTGCCTTCCTATAATATAAAAAAAACTTTGGTGTACTGACGTTTCTAAAAAGATGTAACATGTTGTTTATGTAATGAAAATGTATTGACCTATTGTTATTAATGTTTAAAATGGGATAAATATTTGATACTAGAAAAATTAAAAAACACAATTAAACTAAAAAATATGATAGTAAATTGATAGTTATTGCATACACATTACAATAATTTACAGCAACTGTTCAAACTGTCTGCCCCCCATCCTGATACAGGCCCTACATCAAAGAATACAGGATCTTCGAAGAAAACGCGCGTGACATCGATCATTGATTTTGTTTGCAGCGGCCTGAACACGGGCTCGTAGAACTTCTAACGAAGTTACTGGCTGCTGGAGAACCTCTTCGCCTTACGCATCCAGTACAAATGTCTAAAGTTTTTAGATCCGGAAATATACATTTTCACTTATATGTAGATATTGTGAAGTTAGGGTTGGTATAGTTAGGCCGTATAGATTCAGAAGCTTGCCTCTATATGAGATTTTATATAAAGTCCACAGGGCAAACCTTACGTAGTCATCTTTGCAATATTTTACATGAAATGTTTTTGGGGGAATAGACTAATGCGATATATGAATAAATAATCAAGCGATGCAGTTACAGTATGTTAATTGCGATTGAAATTATTGGATGACGCGTTTGTGAACGAATAAATAATATGCGAAACGAAATATAAAATACGAAACCAATTTATGCAAAATTAATTTACGTCTACATCTAACGAAGGTTACAAAGAAAAATGTGTACGATCTGCCTGTAGTAGTGCCCGCCAAACTTAGGAGACCCCGTCACGTGTTATCGGATCCACCGGATCCAATAACCGCGGCAAACGCGAACCTCCCTCCCAATCCCACCCGGAACACAAATTCACAAGACACAACACTACGCCGGTCTAGGCGACGAAGACCTCTCTTGCGCCCGGCGCCTAACGCCGAGCGACGAGCCGCCACTATTCCTCCACCAAGTCCACCCAGTAACCAGAACGCAGCACCAAGTCGAGGTACGGTCTCCCGGGAGACAGTCCTTGTTGTTGGCGTTGTAGGGAACAGTCCAATCCATCTAATAATGATGTCTCGTGAGCACTCTGCTCGGCCCACAATGCCCGGGAAAGTTGTAAAAACCGCGAGGTTGGCAACACATTAGTCATTAAAAAAAAAGCCTGTAGTAGTATCAAACTTATGTTGGCCGGACCCGTAGATAACCAAATAAATTTGTATGCGATCCGGCCGAAGGAACAAACAGAAGCGTAGTGTTGAAGCGTTTTTGAGTATTAATCTGTTACTTAACATATTTACCTCTTTGCTTTTGGAGCTGTAGACCCTGGGACTATGGGAAGAAAGGATAAAGGACTCACCTCGATAACTAGTTGCACTTTTGTCCAACCAGCGATAACTTTTGATGTGACTGATGTACTCCATCATCCGTGCACGCACGGTCTTCGTCCATTGTTGAAGATGAAGGGGAAGAGGCGAGACGGAAGAGGTATTGGAGAGGGGCGGAATCGGCTACAGCTCACGCGCAAACAGCCCGACTCGTTAACTTGCAAGTCATCTAGTCTTAGATCATTCGCATTAACGTACCAAAGTCTCTCTGTTCTGGATCGCCCTCAGTCCAGGTGTCGGACATGACTGCAAGAGGTCCCGGGTTCGATTCTCTTACAACTCATTAAAATACATCCAGGTCTATAACACAGCTCGAAGATATTACTAATCCCATGACTCCGGTAATTGACTGACTTGGAAATTTAAAACCAAGTTGACGAAACAGACTGAGCATGCAGTACGGAGCAAATGCGTATATATTGAGCTTAGGTCTAAGTAAGTAAACGTTGACATATTTAGGGAAGTTTTGAATATTGACTTGAGAAATCGGGAAATTATCTAAGGAATTGGGTAGGTACACTTTCCTGGAAAAGCATGAACTTGTTCGAATGAAAATAGGCCAAATATTACTTTCCAATACCTACAAACTTTTCGGTTTGACTTATTTATACCGCCTCTGTGGTCTAGCGGTTCAATTGTTGGACTTGATTGCATGAGGTCCCGGGTTCGATTCCCGAGTCGGGTACCAGAAAGTAATTGGGTTTTTCCAATTTTCTAATAAAAAAACTTTGCTCGGGATTGTATGTTGGCCCGGTTGGCGAAAGGCTTGCCACCTACCACATTGTGGGATTTAGTGTCTTTGGCTAGTCGTGGGTGCCCTGATTATGCCTCTGCCTTCCTTTTCCGGGATATGGGCGTGAATATACTTACTTACTTACTTTACTTTTACTTATTTATACCTTTGACATTATGGTGGCTGGAGATTAACTACTACTGTAGGCTTTGCTAGAGACTGAATGCTGGAAATGCGGAGTTAAAATAGAAAGAAAATGTGACTGATTGACTCTTTTACCAATTTCTCTGTCGCTAAAATTTGGCATATGGATTTGGTTATCAATTTAAATATAAAAAAATATTTATTTCGCCATTTCATCTCTGGCTAGATTTTAAACGGTGGTAGTACAAGGATGATAGGTTATAGTCCTGGCTGCCGGGAAGTTTGTTTCGCCGTTTCTTCTCCTGATTGGCTAGATTTGGAAACGGTGGTAGTTTACGGTAGAAAGGGTTACATTTATTTACATTTTAAAATTGCTTGTAATTCATAATTCAAATTGTAATAATTATAAAACTTTATGAATATTAAATTATTTGCACACCACAATGTGGTAGAATATGTTGGAAAGCTTAAATAATTTTGTAACAACTTCAACACACCTTACGCAAACATTTCCTTTATTTCTTTCTTTTTTTTTTACATTGGAAGGCAAACAAGCAGACGGATTTCCTGATGGTAAGAAATTCACGCCGCCTAGAGACACCAAAGGTGGTAATGGTGTGTTGCCAACCAGAGGCCGGGATGTTAGGCCTCGAGCAAAAGTAAGTTAACCGGCTACCTTACCCTCCGAACCGGAATACGTCATGACGTTATGGCGGCAGGAATAGGTAAGGCGGTGGTACCAATCCGGGTGAGTCGCTGCCAAACTCTACCACCAAGTCAGATGTCACGGTGTTAGTGACGACAAGCCTATGCTCGCCTTTTACGAGCTGTCTGGCACAGGAAGGTCGATGGTCTATTCTGCAAAGGAGCCCGGACCAACACGGGGACTGGGTTTCTATCTTAAAATACATCATTAAATAGCTAATGGAAATTTATTTAGTAAAGTTGCCTAAAAATTATATAATCAGGATTTTTAAATTTTGTTTTCAAGTTAATAATTATAAATTAATAATGCATTGTACATTTTTAAATATATAATACTAGAGAGGTTAAACTTTAAAAAAAATCGGACATTACGATAGAATCAGAATATCATCACGCATTACAAAAAAAACCCACGCTAAAGTATATTCTATATTCATAGATAAGGTGAACGATCCAAACTTAAAATAGGTTTGGTCGAAATCCACAAGTTAAAGCGGATATCATAACATTTTTGCAGAAAAATAAATGTCTAAACGCTGCTCGGGCAAACCTATAGACATTACTAGTAACACTTTAATATTTTAGTCCTTTCCTAATTGCTGTCACGCCAGCACCGGTGTAAGTATCATCTTAATGCCTCGTTTAGGTTCAGGTCTATAAAAATATTGTCTGGTTGATCCGAAACTGCTCATGGTCCCTATTAAGCTGAGAGCACGTAAGTGTGTGTGGTAGCAGCCTCTGCTCCGGTCGAATCACGGGCTTAAAAATATGGGATTCTGTAAGGGATGTTCTGGATACGGTGGAAGGAAATGAAAGAATGATTGTGTATGGTGATTTGATTGGTTCAGACGTGATGAACGGGTTATGATGAAGTTCTTGAACTTTATGGTGATAAGAGAGTAAATGATGCTTGTAAACACATTGTGGTTTTATGAGTGGAAATAAATCTTCTTACTTGATTAGAATTTGCTTAACTTGTGGTTAGATTCAATTTGTGTAACTTACCCAGGGATTTCTATCTAATTATTTATTAATTCTTGTGTCTGACATAATATTTCACCATAACATGGAGAAAGAATTAGAAGATTTGGTTTTGCTTGACAGTCGCATCCGGAAGCATTCAACGGACATGTGTGTTGCATAAGTGCTTGTTTCATATGAAGGACTAAGTGTTATTATTATTAGTTATGGAAGTAAGAGGTAAGAGTGAAAAGTTGAAAGACCCAAGTGTAGGAAGCATGTATAAGAGTCAAGTCCGAAACAGGCTGAATAGTGCGCACCTACCGGACTCAGACGTGGATGATTGTTGGAATATTTTAAAAGATGGCATTTAGAAGACAGCATTTTAAAAGCCAATTAATGATGACGTAGGGTGGAAAGAGAAAATGAAAGCCTCCGATGAAAGAAAGAAGAAAGTTTGCTTACATTATGTATCATGTTTGCAATCTAATGATAAAATGACAGAGTTGAAGAAGGAAATGTTGCAAGTGTACCACCAAGTTCTTAGTGACAGAGAAGCGCGAAAGAAAAAACACGAAAGTGGTAGAAAGGTTGGCTAACAACTCCGTGAGGAACACTAAACTTTTTTGCATGTAGATGATGAATTCTTGAAGTTGTTCGTCTTTCTTTAGAATTAATAGAACTAATTCTAAGAATGGTGTAATTCTTGCAAACACAGACGATATGTTAAAACGGCGGACTGAATTTTATGGACTGAATTATATGAATATGCCCCGGATGCTGCCACTGGGTCTAAGTACTCAAATGACTCAGAAATATCGGAGGCATGTGATGGCATTACGAAAATGAATTAGCAGTATGAGAAATGGTAAGTCTGCATTTATAGATATGGTTACGGCTGAGATGATCAAGCTAGATGTTCCTATCGTCCGGAATCTTCCTTGTGTTTCCTTCTTTTTGAGTTATTTGTTATTAATGTCGGAGGAACGTCAGAGAGCTCAAAGACTGGCATTGTGCGGTCATCGTGCCTTTGTATGAAAGCAAAGGTTTATGCATGGACTGCACCAGTTACGGCGCCATCAGCTTTATCACTTTAGCATCAAAAATTGTTGAAAGGCGGACTTCAGGTATGTCCAATGGAATGTTATTAGAGGCTCACGGCGGCGGTTTCAAGTCTGGAAGTGTATGTATGGATCAGTTGTTTTCGTTCCGTAATATTGTAGAGAAACATCTGGCTGTGCGCCAGAGGCTTCAATAAATATGGTATTGTGCATGGGTGACCAAGTGGTCAACCGACTGGTTTATGTAGATGATGCTGTACTTTTGGGCTGTACACCAACTGAACTACAAACGTTGGTCACAGTTGCGTAAGGTGACTTAAAAACATGCTTATATTTGACTGCAAAGAAAACCAGAGTAGTTGTATTTTAAAGAGACGTAGGTAGCCAAAACGTGACTCGGGTTCTCGGAGCAGAATAGACCATCTGCCTCTCTACCAGGTAGCTCGTAAGAGGCGAGCACTGTTTAAAATATAGGTACCGACCACCAAAATCCCTGGTGATAAAGCTGTGCAACAACTTAACTTGTGCCCAAGTAGGAATGGTCCCTTCACCTATTCCTACCGTCTTAATGACGCTGTCATGTTAAGGGTATGAGGGTTAGGTAGCCGGCAGATTTGCACGATAGGCCTAACGTTCCGGCCTAAGGACACCTGTAACATCTGTGGTGTTTATTGACTACGGTTATTTCTTACATTCATGAGCCCCTTAAGCTTGATTGCTGGCAAATCACAAAAACAAACAGATGTGAATTAAACGAAAGTATTTGTAGTTTTCAGAAATGATAAAGGGCATGCTCCGTTTGATCATTCTTGTAAAAAGAATCTCTTGTAGAAAGATTGACAAATTTAGATATAAGTAGTTACATCACGAATGTGGATGGGTGCAGGTACCCGAGGAGAGCTAGGTTGATACTCCACGATCAAATCGCACAGGTTTTAGCCGAGGGTGGTGTCAACAGTCTCCGCAATCTGCTTGTCTGTATGAAAAGGGTAATGAGAATAGAGGAAATTGACAGGTCTGTAAGTCTACCACTCAAGGGACTTGGTGTGGAGATAATTCTGTAATCTTGTAGTTTAAAATGAAAATTTTGAGTTAACTAATAATGCATCTATTATATGCTAAGAACATTAGGTATATTTCTTTAATTAGTATCAAATGTTAACATAATTTTTCAAGAAGTAATTATAAAACTGGTTTGTTTAGAATAATACAATGGTATTGAAATTTTTGTCATAATGAATCAGTAATTGTATCATTAATAGGGTCGATTTCATCACATGCAACAGGGCAACAATGTATTGTTCATGTTATAATGTTGGCTATGCTTTAACCAACAAAAAAATATAGAAGTCTGGCTATACATTTATTTTATTGTACATTTTGTATCAAAGGCATTGGATCTAGGTACCACATCATACAAAATTTTATTTAGGAATGTTAGTAACGGCCATTTACTGTTCAACAACTATTTCAACTCTTGTATATGGAGTTGTGTGACTCTACAGTTACCAGCAAATACTGTACTTATTGATTAACACATGACACATGGATTCAGACATTTTTACATATCGTTTAATCCTTTGACTATTAAATTGGTTTAATACTCAAAAGTTTAACCACAAACGATCTGAATAGTTTACTTACTTCGTTTATTTCCCTACTGCACTGCACCACTGGTAGTGTCACGGGTATTTTTTCTTTCTCACAGTATTCCCACAGTAGTTTCCCAATAAAATGTGACGTGTGTGACGCTACTAACACAATAAAGAACAGAATGTTTTTAACAAAATAAATAACTTCAAATACTGAAAAAAAACTCTTACCCATATAGGTATCTTGCTGAACTAAAAATAAGATAATATTTTTCTAGAAGTAGGTACAAATAAAAGTTGAGTACATACATCTCTTCACGCCAAGTCCTTGAAGATCCTAGTAGACCAGCCTTGCTTTTTCCACATTCATTACCCTTTTAGTTTCGGAGACTTTTGACAACACCCTCGGACAAAACCCGAGCGATTTGTTATTAGAATATCAACTTAGATGTCTTCAAGTACCTACATCCATCCACATTCACTTTGATTATTAGCTTTGATAATCTTTCATCTTTCATTCTTTCATATTTTTAAAATGTCTTTCCACATGACCGAACCAGCAGAATATGAACTTTTTAATTTTAACACAAACATTTTCTGACAATCCCAAGAACGACGAGAGAAGACGGAATCACCACCGAGCTTCTGAAAGCGGGTGGAACACCAGTACTTAGAGTCCTTCAGAAGCTTTTCAATTCCGTATTGTTCGGAGGTACTACGCCAGAAGCATGGAACAGAAGCGTGGTGGTACTTTTCTTTAAAAAGGGTGATAAGACCCTTTTGAAGAATTACAGGCCCATCTCGCTTCTGAGCCATGTTTATAAGCTATTTTCGAGGGTCATTACGAATCGTCTCGAGCGCAGGTTTGATGACTTCCAGCCACCCGAACAAAACGGATTCCGAAAAGGCTACAGTACCATAGACCACATACATACGCTGCGGCAAATTATACAGAAGACAGAGGAGTATAATTTGCCCTTATGCTTGGCGTTTGTGGACTATGAGAAAGCCTTTGATTCGATCGAGACATGGGCAGTGCTACAGTCTCTCCAGCGGTGCCACATTGACTATCGCTATGTCGAAGTGTTGAAGTGTTTGTACAACAACGCCACTATGTCCGTCCGAGTACAAGATCAGAGCACAGAGGCGATTCCATTGCAGAGAGGTGTAAGACAAGGAGACGTTATATCTCCTAAGCTCTTCACCAACGCAATGGAGGACGCTTTTAAGCTTCTGGAGTGGAAAGGAATGGGCATCAACATCAACGGCGAGTACATCACTCAGCTTCGATTTGCCGATGACATAGTCATAATGGCAGAATCGCTGGAAGACCTTAGTACAATGCTCGAAGACCTCAATCGTGTTTCCCGACAGGTGGGCCTCAAGATGAACATGGACAAGTCGAAAATCATGCGGAATGTCCATGTAGCGCCCACCCCAGTGTCAGTTGGGAACGCGATCCTAGAAGTTGTCGACGAATATATATACCTAGGACAAACGTTCCAGTTAGGTAGGTCCAACTTCGAGAAAGAGGTGAATCGACGAATCCAACTCGGTTGGGCAGCGTTCGGGAAATTGCGTAGCGTCTTTTCGTCCGAAATACCTCAGTGTCTTAAAACAAAAGTCTTTAACCAGTGTGTGTTACCAGTGATGACCTACGGCACCGAGACGTGGTCTCTTACTGTGGGCCTGATAAACAAGCTCAAGGTTGCACAGCGAGCTATGGAACGGGCTATGCTCGGGGTTTCCCTGCGAGATCGATTCAGAAATGAGGAGATCCGCAGGCGAACGAAAGTCACCGACATAGCCAGCCGGGTTAGCAAGCTGAAGTGGCAGTGGGCGGGGCACATAGCGCGGAGAACTGATGGCCGTTGGGGCAGAAAAGTTCTCGAGTGGAGACCACGTACCGGTAAGCGAAGCATAGGACGGCCACCCACGAGATGGACAGACGACCTTATGAGGGTCGCGGGGTCTCGCTGGATGCAGGCCGCTTCCATCCGGTCGAAGTGGAAATCAAAGGGGGAGGCCTATGTTCAACAGTGGACGTCCTATGGCTGAAATGATGAAGCGCAGAATCATGCAAAACGACTGTAGCACCAAGACTCAAAACCTCCTTGTAAAACAACTTACCCAACACTATTTACAATGTTCCCTGTACACATTCTCTATTATATATCCTTGGTGTACCTCCATCTTTGCTAAAAGCACCACCAACATACTTATACAATTTCATTCAATGAACATTGAGTATTTATAAAAAAAAAACGAGGGGTGCTAGATTTCAATTGTTGCAAGTGTTTCATTAAAATACTAGCTGCCCGTTCCGGCTTCGCTCGGATGGTAATTTTTTTTACCATAAATTGAGATATAAGCTATCCTATCTCTCAAGTTGGATCGAACTGCACATGGTGTGCGAATTTTATTATAATCGGTTAAGTGGTTTAGGAGTCCATTGAGGACAAACATTGTGACACGAGATTTATATATATTAAGATATCGGGAACAGTAAACTGAGTAAATTAAAAATATTTTTAATGATAAAATGTTTTTTTTCCTAATCACTAAACTTTTTTTACTTGAAGTAGGTATAGCACATATTATTTAGTTTTAGGCCAGTTTTTAATGTTATTTTTGTTTTATTAGTCTTCAACGATGTCAAGCGCATTGTAACGATGAATCGGATTTTTTTTAATGTTAAATAAAAATATATGATTTGTTGTTCCTGATCAATCTTTAATAAAGATTTGATTGGGAAGTTTCCATAATATAATGAAAAACAAGATAATGAATAAAATACGAACTACGACTTTCCTGCAGGCAGCTAGTTAGATCCTTTGTCTTTCTTGTGGTTTTCTTAATGCTTATGCTAATCTCGCGGTTTTTACAACTTTGCTGGACTTTACCAAACGTAGGGCGGAAAGAGAGTCTGCGCCGCCAAGGCGATAGTTTATATAGCACGCATTATTATTTATCCAGACGAATAAATGAAGCTAAAGTCAGGCACGAAGTAAAAAACACATGAAAAGTCACCTCGAATAGTTTATAAAAAAGTTTTAGGCAAAAAGAACATTAGGAAGTTCGGTGCACATATGAGTAATGTCACGGGAAGTTCAAGTTTACCCATGGCACTACCGGTAGAGTCACGGGGAAGAAAAACTACCCTTGACATTATCAGTATTGCCAAGCAATAGTGCCTAGGGAAACAATCGACTTATTTAGCTTGTTATTTGAAAAAGATATTTGAAATCCATAATATGTTTTTTAATTTTAGCTTGTTTTATGATTATTTTAAATTATTTTTGGAAACTTTATTGTAGAACATTAATTACAGCTAGTGCACAAGTGTCATTTAAAAGTAAACTCTGATTGGAATAAATATCGGCGTGAAAGCTTACGTCCGTTAATATTGTAGTAAATGGTAGATCTACTCGTATGTCCCTCAAACAACGTCGCAACACAACTTTCCAACAATGTTCATCGCATCCTTATTGCAGTGACGGCTTTTTTCAG
The DNA here is from genome assembly GCA_002245505.1 of Calephelis nemesis. Classification (NCBI taxonomy): domain Eukaryota; kingdom Metazoa; phylum Arthropoda; class Insecta; order Lepidoptera; family Riodinidae; genus Calephelis; species Calephelis nemesis. Next base: position 35,440 of record NJDD01008296.1, on the reverse strand, counting down.
CTCGAAAATTCGATGAAATCTGCGTTTTTCGCTGTGAATCACCTGGGATTTATAGATGTCGATATTTAATAGTGTTAGTTTAACGATAAATAATAGAGTATTAGTAAATTACACGAGTAGCTAGCGGTTTTCGAGTTAAGGAACATATTTTCAAAAACCACAAATGTTACTTGATCCCTTATACAAATACCAATACTTAACAACTGCCTTAGAAAATGAACCGTCGAAAACCTAAAAAATATGAATACTTCATCAGCTATTATTCTAATAAGTTTAAAGGCAACGTTTTTAAATGATTGTAAATAATGGAGCATAAGTAGTTTTGAATCGGCGCCAATTACTTACGTAAAATGTGAATTTTCTTGTAATGTGTGCAGATTTCAGACTGTGTTAACTTGAATTGGTTGTTTTTTTTTTAAATTGAATGCCTTTGATGATGTTCCTCACCCATTGATTGTTTGGCGCCAACTAAAAATCAATCAGGCACAATAAAACAGTTCAAGAATTTCTCTAATATGGATAAAGTTTAGGTACCTAGTTGGAGATTATTGTTATTTAGCTTTTAAATGGCTTAATTTGGTTTTAAAAACCCTCTGTGGTCTAGCGGTCCAGCGTTGGACATGAAATCTTGAGGTCCTGGGTTCGATCCCTTGATAACGCAACGAAAAAATTGGAAATGGTGCATTTTCAATTTTAATTAAAATAACGTTACCGGGCATTGGTTATGTGCCCGGTTGGCGATAGGCTTGCCTATATTTGTCTTCGGCTAGTCGTGGGTGGCCCTGGGGACTTACCTTAAGCTCTTAAAACAGTATTATTTCAATAATACTATTTGTCATCGGAGAAAGACAACCTTATGATACCATAAAGTTGCTAATAAAAGCGAACATTTAGCAAGATGGAAGTCATACTGCTTTAAGCGTTTATGGTAGAGCCCCAGGTTGTACCACTGCTTATATCTTTACGTATATGGGAGTGAAGATACTATTTTTAAATCCAAATTTCCTTTGAGCAACTACCTACGTTTGAGAAGTGTACATGCTAGTTTTAGTTGACTTGAGGTTGGGTATAATTTTTAGAACAAATCTGAATGTGACGAAATTCGGGTAGGTTGATATAGCTACCTTATGTAATAATAGAGTATAATATAGCGAACAAACACAAGGTCCCTAAGGGTAAATGTTCAAAGAAAATAGATATATAAACAGGTTCCTCCTGTAGAAAGTTATGCGTGGTTTAACATAGAAAATCAAAAGTCGACCCTACTACAAGTCAAATTGAAAATGCTTATAATATCTAAATACGCAACCGCCTCTGTGGTCTATCGGTTCAGTTGTTGGACTTGACTGTATGAGGTCCTGGGTTCGAATATCGGGTCGGGCAACAAAAATAAAATTGGGTTTTTCCAATTTCCTTATATAAAAAAACGTTGCTCGGGATTGGAAATGTGCCCGGTTGGTGATAGGCTTGCCACCTATCACATTGTGGAACTTGTATCTTCGGCTAGCCGTGGGTGCCTTGGTTGTGCCTCTGCCTACCTCTTCGGGGATATGGGCGTGAAGATGCTTCTTTTTTTTAAATACTCAACAAAATATAAAATCCAACTCACAACGAAAGCAAAAATACGGCATGTTAATTAAAAGCAAGAACCATCTCAACGTTTCCAACATTCGTTCGCGGTCTGAGTTCATTGGCTTGTTGCATTTATTGCACAATCATGCTAGCTCAGTAGTGTCAGGGGCAAGAGCCATCTCCGAGCGCGTTCTTAGTAGGTACTACACGATTTTATTAACAAGTAGGTATAGTAGATCTATTTAATTTGTGCGCTTCGGCTATATTCGTCAAGCTTCGGAAATCCGAAAGTATTTTAAAGATATCTATTTAGAGTTGTTATTACACATAATTAATCATTTCGCTTAAATTTAAATTAGGTCAGCAAATTTAAAAATCTTTATACTTACATATAATTCTTCTGTGAGTGTGTATGTCACTGAACTCCTTCTAGACGACTGGACCGATGTCGATGAAACTTTTTGTATGTGTTCTAGGGAATTCGAGAATGGTTT
>NJDD01008296.1:0-16576 GCA_002245505.1 Calephelis nemesis | reverse complement strand
TTTTTTTTCTGTGTAAGAAGTGAATTGTTCCAATGTTTCACTACTTTAAGGGTTCATATACAAAAATAAGTAATTTGAGTTTCAAGTATCAAGAAGAACTAAACGCTGTAAGTAAGTAGTGGCGCTAAGTCGCAGTATGTGTCTTGTCGCGTAACAATAATAAAATATCCATTAGCTGTAGTGGCTCAGCGGCAATCACAAAATTGGTCGTGTTTATTTACATACAGAAATTTAAAAAATGTCGGTTAGCTTGTGGTGAGATGACAACAATGTTAATAATAATTTAAATACTTCTCCCCATGTCGATCCCGAGTTCGAATCAAAGATAGTACAGTTCGTAGTAGGCAAGTGTAATAACTAGATATGTTCAAAATGTAATGTAAGCTAAATTGTTTTCAATTGATTTTTGAAAAAAAAAACATGTTTACAAAGGGGGATATAAGTTTCGGTTACACCCACTTGCCAAAATTTCATTTGCCATAATTTCATCTGCTAGGTATAATGGTCAACAGTCATAATATTGTTCCTCATAATTTCGTATGTCAAACTGATTGTTTACTATATTAGTCACCTGCTAGAAACTTTGTTTCCTTTAAAAAGTCAATTTCAATAATATCATTTGCCAGCATGGTTGTAAGCCGTATTATCACTAGCCATATCATTATTTTAAAAAAAAGTATCTTCACGTCTATATCCCCGAAGAGGTAGGCAGTGGCACAACCAGGGCACCCACGACTAGCCGAAGATACTAAGTCCCATAATCTGATAGGTGGCAAGCCTATCGCCAACGGGGCACGTTTTCAATCCCGACCAACATTTTTTTATTAGAAAATTGGAAAAATCCACTTTTCTTTATGTTGGCCGACCCGCGATTCGAACCCGAGACCTCATGCAGTCAAGTCCAACACCCGGACCGCTCGACCACAGAGGCGACCATAACCTAACATTATTTACCATCAAAATAACTTCTAGAAAAGAACGTAAATTATTTTTATACTGATTTAGGTTTGGTTTGATGAGGTTAGGTGAGAACATGAAGGGTCCGAGCCTTGTCGTGGCGGGGGGGATGAGTAACTGGGGTCGAGCCGGGTTAGAGATGCTAGATAAATAGGTATTAGAAATAAAAACAACTAAGTATAATATCTTATCAAACTGTCATTTATTTATTAGAAATACATAATCGTACTGTAATGTATTTGTTACAATTTACATTTTACTTAATGCAAATACAAAATTTTGTAAAGCATTTAAATATTCTGTTCAGTAATATTATGATAATTAATAAAATAGATAACAATAAGTATGGCACTCGTATCGTTATAGAAAGTAATTTTATGGCGAAAAAAAGTAAGTCACGAGTATATTATGGTCAACAAAACATTCGGGCAAGTAAAAATTCGGGCAAATGAAATTGTGGCATTTGAACGTATGGCATATATATTCTTTTGGAAAAGAATAGACAACCTGTACGTTTTATTCTACGCTGAAAATGTCTATCTGCTAACTGCTTCTTTCCCTTAGACCACCCACCATATTCTCCGGACTTAGCCCCGAAAACAGATATTTCCGAAATTCGAACGTGCTAGGAATAAAGAAGATAAAAGCGCGTTATAAACGCGCATTAAAGGGTTTTTTTATGATATTGGAAGACAAACAAGCAGACGGATTTCCTGAGGGTAAGAAATTTACTCAGCCTAGAGACACCAGAGGTGATAATGGTGAGCTGCCAACCTGAGGCCGGGATGTTAGCCCTTGAGCAAAAGTTAGTTTATCGGCTACCTTATCTTCCGAATCGGAATACGTCAACGGCAAGCACTGACGTTATAGCGTCAGGAATATGTGAGCTTGTTAATCAATGCGGGCGAGTCGCTACGAATCTCTACTATCTTTTTTTATTTTTTTTTTTTATTTTTTTTTCATTTTTTCGTATTGATTCTAAGAAGTTTTGGATTAATTCTCATAGATGTTGAATTTTATGTTGAGAATAAATGAAAATTTCATCAAAACATTCTAGTAATTCTACATTATACTAGCAACACGTCCCAACTTTATTTACCCTGTATTTGCATATTAATTTATTTATTTGCTGCGACAAACATTTTTTTTTACATTATACAAATGAATCCAATTAAATACATGAATATTGATCTCCCAAGCCAATCCCGAGGCCATCAGCCAAGCTTTTAACTCTACACGCTCTAACTCTACAATTCTTACCTCTTGGTTGCTTCATCTTTACTTCACGGGCCACGTTGCTAGGACTCTGAAGAGAGATTTAGAGCCGATTTCACCGTTTATTTTAAACGCGATCAACTAAAGCTAAAGAGAGATTAAAACTTGGAAAATGAATTCTTGCTAGGTATTAAATGAAAGGGCCAGATTTAAACATTCCTAATCTGTTTTTTTAAATTTTCCTCTGTCTCTTGTACCTACAATGCAGACATATTCTCGATTCACCGGTACAGTAGAAAGTAGAAACGGTATATAACAGTGGTGACGAAACTGTTGATCGCATGAGGTTCCACGGTCGATCTTAGAGGTTAAGCCAGTTAAATAAATGATAATGTAAATACGTGTTATAATTACTACTAGATAATAAAAAAAATACATAAAAATAAAGCTGTCGATCTTAAACCCTTAACTTTTTCTCAAGTCGATCTTCACAGCAAAAAGTTTAGGCACCACTGGTGTACAGGTTTGAAGACTGTCGGCTAGGCATTAAATTTTGTCTGCGCCTTTAAACGCGGAGTCTAACTAGTAACAGTCTATCTAATGATGATGTCGTGATTGGTATGTGACAGTGTCGTAACAATGTCATGAAAATTTCGTAATGATGTCGTGACGGTGTGACTGTATCGTGACCATCTCGTGATGGGGTTTGACGATGTCTTGATGACGTACTGACGATCTCGTGATGTTTTAGTGTCAATGAATATTTTATGTTTAAGAATAAGAATTAAAAAAACAAAAATATGTCATACGTACTTATTATGTTGGCGGATTCATGTTACCACACTTTACTGATTTTGTTATATTTGACCAAATAATCAATGCGAGAACTTATGGTCTCTTTGTTCAGATGAAGATGCAGATGTATGTTTCTTCGACGATAGCTTGAGTATTTTTGATCAATGCATTTGTTAAGTTCGAACAAGGACGGGTAGGTGCAGGGTGGGGGATTACGGTGATAGGATTTAGGAAATAAATGTTGCACCGTGTGGTATCTAATGAATGGGTCTAATTTAAGCGTTGCATAGTATTTAAAGTAACAGGAAAAAAGAAATCTGCTCTATTGAATTTATTTAAAAAAGGTATCAGTGACATCGACAGAGACAACGGTAATAACTGATATTAACGGTGATGGCGACGGCGACGGCGAAGATGATAATGTTGGTGACAATGCCGTGACGATATGATGTCTTGACTGTGTCGATGTTGGTGATATGTATCTGTATTGTTATTATTTCGTGACTATATTGTGACAAACATCCTGACGGTGACGGTAAAGACAATTCCGTGACTATGAAATGAAAATAAATATTGGACAATTATTTCTTGTAACATATGAAACGAAAAGGCTATATATTTAAGCTTTTCAAATCTATTTCTTTTAAACATTCTGCTATACATAGTGTTTGAGTGATAGATAAAAAATACTTTATTCGTATTGGGCGTGTTCGGCCGAAGTAAGTACCTACTTACTAAATTTAGTAAGTCACTTACTATGCTTACAAAATTTTCGGCCGGGACACAAAATAAGTGATAACGCAGTAAGTATGGCTTAATATACGACGCCATTTTGCTTATTGTTTATGTACGGGATATGACATAAACCGGTGTTTTGTGTTATGTCAAGCCAGTAAGTCTGTCCTCGCCGAAAAGCGCTACAGTCAGCTTGTAAGACTTTAATTTTTTTATGCTTACTGGCTTACTAAGTTTAGTAAGTACTTAATTCGGCCGAACACGCCCATTGACAGTGATGGTGACGGTGATGTCATAACGTGCCGCGATGAAGTTGCAATTGTGTCATGATGATGTCGTGCTGTGATAGTTTTGGTGGGGATGATGATGAAAAGGTTGGCAACACAAAAACTGGTTAGGTGCCTACTTGCCATAGTTGTTTTTTATTTATCGCGTGCCACTTTACTGTCATTGCCATCTTCATGTTTATGTATTTCTTATTTAAATGGTCCGTAAATGGTATTTATCCGGTACCTATTCCTTTTTCGGAAGCTTTGCTATTAGTTGGCCACGCATTTTTAACAATTTCAGTGGTTGTATGTTTTGTAATGCCCTAAAATTCGAATATATGGACCCCACATGGTTATAGTTTAAGAACCACTGGTTTAAATAAATAGCTTTATCGTAACGATGACGTTTGATATTATTTGTACTCGTATAATACCTGCAATTACAGCTCGTAAGTTTCTTTGAACGCTTAATGGTTGTAAACAGAAATGGTAAATAGCCTATCGTTTTGTTTGGTGATTATATTTCGAATATGTAATGATTGTAAATTTTGTTTAAATATCCAACAACGATGTATAACGCAACATAAGGTTTTGTAGCTTTTTAGTATTTTCTACATTAAGGTGATACCTGCTACATGAACCTTTACAACATGGGATAAAAATCGCAATATTTACTAGGCTCGATCTTCACCAGAGTAAGCTTAAATTATTTTAATTGTGAGTAATACCAAAGACAATATTTACTAATCTCTGGTAATACTAAGTACCCTTATTAATTGTTATTGAATGTAGTTTCAGAATACATCTCAATAAATTTAAAATATTGAATTATTATCTGCCACAATCGAGAACTGTGTTTAACAGAACAAGTTTATTTCTAAAACAAGTGAACAGCCAAGTAAGTTGGAATGAAGTGTGTATGTTTGTAGCCACCTGAATACCATTTGTTTCTTATTGATAAATTAATCAAACTATAATTAAAAGCTACTAGCCCACATTAGTGGAGTTATACATTTAAATTTTGTAGCCTTACTTTGTATATTAGTGAATAAATATAACTTGGCAGTTTATATAAATTAAATCTAACCCCAAAGTAAGCGAATTATATGCTTTTATTATGGTTGTTAGTAAACGATACTAATACAGGAAAATACATAAATAGATATCAGAATAAATTTAATAAACATCTAAATGTTCATCACACAAATCCCTGCCTAGGTGTATATTATATTACTATCGACTACTTTATGTATTTTTTTAATAAAAAAAAATGTAACTTCACATCCATATCCCCAAAGAGGTGTGTGGGGGCACAGACAAGACACTTACTACTACTACCTAATAGACTGAGTCCCTGCAAGCAAGCAAGCCTATCGCCAACCGGGCACATATCCAATCCGCCCGGGATTTTATTTTTATTCGAAAATTGAAAAATACAAACTGTCTAATTTTTTGTTGCCCGACTCGGGATCGAACCTGGGGCCTCAAGAAGTCAAGTCTGCCGCGGGGATTGACCGCTAGACCATAGAGACGAAATATTATTAATGATTTAAAAAGTATCTTCACGCCCAAATCCACGCAAAGGTAGGCAGAGGCGCAACCAGGGCACCCACGACTAGTCGAAGACACTAAGTCCCACAATGTGATAGGTGACAAGCCTATCGCCAACCGGGCACATTTCCAATCCCGAGCAACGTTTTTTTTATTAGAAAAATCCAATTTTCTTTTTGTTGCCCGACCCGGGATTCGAACCCGGGACCTCAAGCAGTCAAGTCCAACAACTGAACCGCTAGACCACAGAGGCGATAATGATTTACCTAATGAATTTGGTTGTTCGTGGAACCTTTTTTAAAGGCTTATGAAATTTGAAAAGGAACCCTAGTTATATCTGGCAAGCTGTTTATAAAGCAATAATTTTCGACTTCAAAGGCTTAGACGTTGGTGTTAGGGTCATATGTGTTTCCGTCATTTCAAAATGATAATGTCTACAAATGTTTCACCGATAGAATTTCTTTTACATACTATTGTTAATCAATATCTGTTAACGTCCTCTTGTGTAACCATAGTTTCCGATGAGTATTTAGAACTAAGAGTTCCTGTTAATTTTATTTATCTAAAACCGTACAACAATGATATTAAAAACGAAACTTTTCTAAATCTATTACTTAACTCTTCAGAATCGTCATGTTCTGATTATATTGTTCAAGTGGTGAAACCGGCTGATTTTATTACAGTATTTGATAAAATTATTCGTCAAGGAAATATTAGACGAAGCGATAAAAAAGTTATTATGGTGCCGTCTAATAAAATTTCTAAAGTTGAAAGCAGGAACAATCAACTTAACGTTTTGTCAATGAAAGAAACAAGCTATGTGCCCAATATATTGTTAATTCTACCTGACGTAAAACAATCTGAATGTGAATATTTTGATCTTGTATCACATAAATATGTAGGTTCCTCAAACAACGACCAGCCTGAGTTTCTGGACAGATGGAACAGTTGTTTGCATAAGTATGCAAGAAATGGAAATTTATTTCCTCATGATCTGTCTAATTTGCGAGGCAAAGAAGTAAAAGTTGCCGCATTCACCTACAAACCTTACGTACTACTAGATTTAGACACAAGTGTAGCCCCCTTGACTCGAGATGGATTTGAGATGAGAATTATTGACGAATTTTGTAGGTAACAAACTAACCAGTTCAATACCAATCCATATCACATAATGGTCGATGTAAAATAAAACAGACTATTTAAAAGAGAAATAAAGACGACTCATACACCTAGTGTGTTTAGCGGCAAGTTTACGTCCATAACGCCAGCCACTGTCGTGTTTCGGGTTTGGAAGATATGAAATTTGACTTTTTGGCTTAACATCCCAAATTCAGGCTAGCAACGCACCATTACACCCTTTGGTGTGTAGACGCCAAACGACGTCTATTATTATTAGTGGACGAGATTTAGGTAGTTGTTACTGTCAAGTTATCCTCTATTTTTAGCATTCAAATCAATACGTATTAAAATCACCAAATCGGAGAAAATTTTACTAATTTAAGAACAACTAAGTGACTGACAAACGAACGAGTAAAACATTGACTTATACATATAAATACTATTTATTTTAAAACAGATGGATAAACTGCACTGTTAAGATCATACGCGATGATGTGAACGAGTGGGGGGAAATTTACGAGAATCTGACTGGTGTTGGTGTCATTGGAAATGTATTTGGAGATCGGGCTGATTTGGGAATCAGTAAGCCACCTTTAGTATTAATCTTCTAAAATTTTTAACGATATAAGTTTGAAGACGACCGCGACAGGTACGGGCCGTGCTAGCCGCGAGCGGTTACGAGAATATCGTCTTTGCCCCGTGTTGACTCGTTTATTAGAATAGACCAACAGCCAACTGCCTCATTGCTTCTTAGAAATGAGCACAAGTAGAACTAGTCGTAGAGTGCAGTCACAATATAGTTAGTGCTTTGCAAGTTGCTACTTACCCAGGGCAAGGATCCACCGCTTTACCTACTCCTGCCTTCACATTGACACTCATATCCTGACACGAAGGGGAAGGTAACCAGTAGACTGGCACAATAGGTCTATCATCCCGGTCATAAAACAGCGACTTACCTTTAACATCTATGGGGCCTATAGGCGACAGCAATCTCTTACCATCAGCCACGTGCTGGTAAAAATTTAATCAAGTAGGTTCGTTTGTCATTAACACCGTGACAATGTGACAGGCCTTTGCCCCTGACTCTCCCCAATAAGTACCAGCGCTTTACTTGTTTCTATAGACCTAGCATCAGTTCTTGTCGTTGTCATGTCCCGTAGGGTTACCCTTGAACCTCAGTTCCTGCAATACAGGAAATTGAAATCGAGTTTGTCATTATAGGCATTCTTGAACACAGTACTGGCGAATTACCAACATTTAGTTAATTGTACCTAAGCAATACATTATTTTATCGAATTCGTTGAATTATAGTATTTATTTGTAAATGAATGTAAACAGCCCGCTAGTACCTACTGTGTTCAATAGTACTTACCTAAAATGTACCTAAAACATATACATTACCAATACCCACTCTGCATGATATCTAGGTGTAAGAGTAATCCTGGTGTGGAAGGTAGGGTCGTCGGTGATTACTGATTAGTTTGCCCAAGAGGCTACACTCCTTGCGTCAGGTTAGCAAAGTACACTACAACTTTTGCAAAATTCCACTGCTCTTTGCTTTACAATTACAAAATAAAAAAAGGAATGGCATTTTTGGACCTTGTTCCTAATTACTCATTAGAGTAATTGTATTAATTTTTTTAATGGCATGTAACATCTATCAACTCAATAGCTGCGTATATACATACCCCGCCTTACTAACAAAACTTAAGCGCCCGTTGATCTGGTGTGTAACTTTACTTTTGCTAACTAAAAAATCAAGTTACACAGCAGATAAACGGGCGCATAAGTTTTATTAGTAAGGGCGATCATTTTTACTACAACGCGTATTTTCATATCATAATGTCTAGTATAATTTTAATCTACTTAGGAATGTTGTTATATTTCCGGAAAATCTAATTCTAAATACATAAAATAAAAAAATAATATCTGGCACCTCAAACCAACGTCATAATTTAATTAATTAATTAATCAAAAATTACAAACAAATATATCTTTCAGCGGCTTTATATTCCTGGTACGAAGAATATGTTGTTATGGACTTCTCAGCGCCGATCATTAGGACAGCCATCACATGTATAGCTCCGTCTCCCAGGTATGATGCATTAAATTAGTATTTTAATATCACAACATTCTAAGCATCATATTGACTAGATCTGGAAGTGTGAACGGCATCAGCATTCGACTACTACGGAATAAGTTCATTGATTTTTTTTGCCTCAACAACATTTTGTAATTTTAAACATACATATACTTATCTTTACGTCAAGTCCCTTACGTGTGTAGACAGAGAGAATAGAGTGCCTAATTGCACGGTCTTCGCAGATCTTTCTGTCTTTTTCCACATTCATTGACCTTTTTATACAAACACGCCGGTTTCGGAGACTCTTAAAATACCCTTGGAATAATACTCAGTGTAACTTTATTATATTTTTTTATTGTTTTCACCATTAAATATACAAAGAAAATTATGATTACCATCATCTTCCATTATCATCACTTAAGTTACAAATAACCAATATTGCAGAGATAAACAGAAGTATTAAGATGTTGTATAGGTACTTCATTTAAGTTCTGCCTTTTCCTTTTCAATTCAATTCAATGTCTTTATTTTGTAGGTACATTCGTTACACTTGATTTGAATTTCGATTTCGGAATTACAGAAAGTGAATGGTTACTCTGTTACTCAATACCAAAATTAATAAAATTTTCTTACAGACTCTTGCCCAGTTGGGAAATGCCGCTCTTACCTTTTACCTTGTACATGTGGATTGGAATTTTCTTCACATTTCTCGTGGCATCGTTAGCATTATACGTTGGTCGAGGATTTTCTGGAGATAAAATATTTCTTACCACCTTTGCTATATTGATTACACAGGTCAGTGATTATCAAACAAAACTTTAGCAATACAAAAAATAAAAAAATTAATACTTTTCACTAAGTAAACGATGATCTTTTGTTGTGTAGTTATTAATGTTGCATGCTTGCTTCATCAGACATTAGTATATAATATAAAAAAGTGTCTTTACGCCCATATCCCCGAAGAGGTAGGCAGAGGCACAACCAAGGCACCCATGGCTAGTCTAAGATACTAAGTTCCGCAATGTCATAGGTGGCAAGCTAATCGCCAACCGGGCACATATCCAATCCCAGGCAACGTTGTTTTCATAATAAAATTAAAAAAAAAAACATATTTTCTTGCTTCAAAGTCAAGTCCGATTCCGGATCGCTAAACCACAGAGACGCGACCAAATTAACAAACTATATTTAATTTTGTTAGTTAAAATTCTAAATTACTGAATAAGTAGCAGTTGATAGTCATGTACTGTTGATGATATATCAGCAAATTCGCGGTTTGTTGTTTCAGCATACTATAAGACTATCACAAAGCAAAACAACTTAAAAGTGGTCTTGAAACGGTTTTTGTCTGCGCAACAGCTTTCAGATTTTTTTGGATTAGTAGATTATTTTGCCTCCAATGAAATGTTACATATTTGTCGTCAGGTTTTGAATATCTTGGCTATCCATCATCAACAATAAACAATAATACCATAATTATTAAATATTCTGTAATATTTTTTGATTAACGATGTAATATAAGGTTGTGTTGAGCCGTTTAAAAGTTGTAGGAGGTGAAAGTGGGGAGATTAACCCATTTTTTTATTTTGCCTGAGACTCCACTCAGATCCAAATTTCGTGTTATCGTGGTGTTTCAAGGTGTTCAAGAGAACACCTTAAAACAGCCAGCTTTTTGAAATAAAAATATTTTTAAAAGCGATTCCGAAACGACGAAGAAAGAAGAAAGAAATATACAAACGTGTTTTAATACTTTTCTAACTCTGCTAACAGTCGCAGCCCGAAAAAGAATTTTCGTCTTGGCGAATACGGAGCGTCGTAGGTTGGATGATGCTCACCGGCTTAGTGTTGGACAATGCGTATGGAGGTGGTCTGGCGTCCACCTTTACAGTTCCCAAGTACGAACCAACAGTCGACACCATTCAGGACATTGTCGAGAGAAACTTTGAGTGGGGCGCCACTCATGATGCTTGGATCTTCTCGTTGACTTTATCACAAGAGGCGAGTGAAACTTTCGGAAGGCATATATCGTGCCTTTGGGGTGAAGGTGAAGGGAGGGAGTGTGTGTGTGTGTGTGTGTTTGCGTGCGTGCTTGTGTGTGTACAAACCGATGTTACCATTTATCTTCAAAACCACTAGTCCGATTTTGGGGTAGTTTTCAGTTCTAGGTTTTTAAGAGATTAGTGCATGGTCTGCATGTTTATTATGTCTCTGTATTTAATATTTGGTATCGAAAAGAATAACTTTGCTTATTTCGTGAGATAAATTTGTGTACCTTATTTATCCAAAGATTATTTTTATTTATTTTATGATTTTAAGCTCGTTTAGTGTCTAACTTGCTTATTTTACTTATAGCCTTTAGTTAAGCAACTACTTGAGTTGTTTCATACCTATCCAGCGGAGGAGCTCAAGCAAAAAAGTTTCTCAAGAAGTATGGCATACAGTATTGAAAAATTGCCTGCAGGTAAGTGGACTCCTGGATTCCTAACTCTATTAAAAATAGTTATAGTACCAGTTTGAAATGAAATTAAGTTTTAAGCAAATATTCAAGTCTACCGACTGCCGTACACTAAAAATAGGTAAGGAGCAACCGGCTAAGTTGCTTCACAGCATTCTACTACCAGTGCTACCAGTGGTGTTGTTGACAATGGACTATTTAACCGACTCTCGCGTCTTACAAGGTGCCTAACAGGAAGGCAAATAATTTACTCTACACAACGGATCGCGAAGAACACGAGAATGTTGAATTCTGCTACTGAAGCTGTAATACATTTCAACATTTATATTTAAAATACGCAGGTAATTTTGCTATTGGAGAATATATAACAAAAGAAGCATCATTGGACTATACAATAATGTTGGAAAATTTCTATTATGAGCAATGTGTCGTGATGATGCGGAAGAGTTCGCCGTACACAAACAAGATCAGCGACTTCATAGGAAGATTACATCAGTCTGGTCTCATACTTGCATGGGAAACTCAGGTAATAATTAGTTAAGTTAACAAAAAAAGCAAGCAAAGATAAAGTGCAAAAGGGAGCTAAATAAGTTTAAGGTAAACCACATCTAAAAATAAACAAATAAAAAAAACAATGAACCCCTGACAAACTTTTATAATATAATGTAGTCAAGAATAATCTCAATGCCGTCAGCTTATCTATTCAAAATGTATGATGGCACAGACAGGCACACACACGAAGATAGACACACACACGAAGACAGACACACACACGTAGACAGACACGTCAAATTTATAACAGCCCTTGTTCTCCTTGCCTCACTCCACACTCCATCCCAAAAGATCTCGGTCTTGCAATTATTTAAGACAACCTCTTTGTTCGATGTTTTTTGTCCAGTATGAATTTCGCAATAAACATAAATATGAAATAACTCCAAATAGCACTGTATTTATATTGAATATCAGTGGTGCCAATTTTACAATAACAAAAAAACAAATATTTGATTTTGGAACCATAAACAAACAATCATATTCCCGATACCTTTTTGATTGATTGTATGGCATAGGAAATACTCTAAGGAGTTATTTTAACTTTTTTTTGCCTATTATAAGTTATTTTAACTTTGCCAAGTCTCACCTTCGGACATAACGGCAAAGCTTAAGGCAAACTAGTTCATACTCTTCAGCTAGATACGAGACGGTCCACTACCGTACGATTCCGAAAACAATTCCACTTTGCATAACACTTTAGTGTAACCAGTTAGTAAGGGTGTAACCAATTTCAAAACTGACACTACTTGGGAATCTTCAAGAAAAAAACGTTCTCCTTGAAGGTCGGCAACGTATTATGATGCGTGGACGTCGGTGATCATTTTTAGTCTGGTGATCCACTAGCCCGAAAGCTTCCTTTCGTGCATTAAAAAATAGGTGCGTTACAATACAAACGGTTTGATACGATTCCCTATTTTTCGATAGTTTAAATAACCTAAACGATTACAATAATAATTTGAACTTACCACAGTTACAGGCACCAGGCTTCCCTATGTAAAATTGTTAATTTGTTGTGCACCTACAAAACTTATTTAAGTTATCGCCATCTTCTTTCGGCGATAGTAAGAGAAATGAGGTTTAGTGCTGCCAGACTAGTTTGTGTATGACATTTCACGTGTCCATGTTCCATCTATTTGTTTTTCATTGGAAAAAGATAGTTTATACTAAAATAAGTTTAGTTGGTGCTCAGCAATGTATTACGTATGTTAAGTTTAGTTCCTATAAACTTGTTTAAATGATTGGATAAATAAATAATAATAATGTTTCAGTGACAAATATATGTACTTATAGGTGTATTTATTTATTGGAGTTGTCTTATATTTAATCTTACAACTGTAAATCCAAGTTTTTCTGTCATAATATTCGAAATTGCTAAGAAAAATACTGAATTGCACACTACCTACTTACATTGTTTGATCTTTATAGCTAAATTATTTTACTGATTTTTTTTATATGTTTAATTTGTTTTTTTATGGAATCCATTACCTATTATCTTATAAAGAATATGAGTTAAAAAAACACTAGTCAATCAGTCATGTTTATTAGGTTAAAGTTCCTAAAAAATCAAATAAGTGTAATCTTCATAATTACTAATTATGGCACAACGGTAAGCTTAGTTAAACAAATTAATTAAATATTAAAAAAAATGCTTTTAATTTACAAGTAGGACAGGTTTCGCTTTTGCTGGTCGGCTGCGTTTTCGCTATTGATGGGTATGTTTTTAGGTTCTGTGGGTGTTGTGACATATTTTAACCTGATAGGCAGTCTGAAGACATGTTTGCAATTATTGAAGTACATTTACCAGTTTTCCATTGATTTTTGTTTATGGGCTTCCGCCTAATATGCGAAATCAACTTGTTTATACCTATTCATCAAAAGAATTCCAGTTTTGTCCAAACTGGGTGGTTGATTATCCTGAAGTAGATATTTTTCATTGAATCTGCCTTTAACTACATTAAATTTTGACTTTGCCCAGTCCAATCAGAGCTTGATCGAAAAATAATTTGAAAATAATTCCATCTCTTAGCTTCCTGACCATTGTTTCACCATATTAGACATTAACCAAAAATCTGGATAATGGAAAACGTTCTCTCACTGTGTGGTAATGTTTGATAGATATTCTGATAAACGATTCAAGCGCATTATTTGTTATAGGAGATCCTTTTGAAGAGCCAAGATACCAATTGGGATTTTGATATATGTGAGTTATAAACTCTCTTTGGTCGGCATATTTTATCATAAAAGCTGCTAATGCAGACTGGGACATATCTGGAAATATAGCAGAGTGTAACACATCGATATCCTGTAATGTTCATAATATTTTCTTTACATGGAACCTACAAATTGTTATGATAGTTTATTTACCAAATACTTCTTTGAATGTATTTAACATGCTCATAGCCGAGTTATAAATTAATGATTTGGGTTTAAAGAGTGTGCTTAAAGGGAGAAAGCGCTGTTGCAAAGAGCTTAAAACGACATTTCAAAATCTTGTTTGCGATCATTACTAGTAACGGCAAGACAATCAGGATAAAATTTCTTAGTTTTATCATTAGTACTGACTAGTAGTACCTGCCTGCCTGCTAGGAAAACCTGCCAGATTTGCTTGTATGTAGTATCTGCATGAATATTTGTGGCTAACGTGGTTCACGTTAGCAGAGACTTCGTAGAGATAGCAAATCGAAAAGTTGAAGTTTCGCTCTCATGGACATGGTAGCCAATAACATAAAGTTAATGTTCATCAACAGGTATCTTTGAATTTTTATTTACCAAAGCTGTAGGTTCACGAGACTGATTAAAGATGGTCCGTAAATTACTCGACGGCGGCGGACCAATAATTATTTAACTGTTTCTTGGAAGGCAGCGTGATCCCTTGCATTTTCTTCAAACTGTTTAATACAGCCTCCGGTTTCAAATATAGAGCGAAAAGTTCATTAATTTCTTCTTCTGTCGTTTGACATATTCTATGCCATGTCCCTTCTGTAGCAATAAATAAATAATAAATAAATAACCCTGGACAAGTCACACATATTGAATCTAACCCCAAAGTAAGCAAATTATATGCTTGTGTTATGGGTGTTAGTCAACGATTCTATTAGACAGAAATACTTAAATAGATACCAGTATATATTTAATAAACACCCAGACCCAGAAATGCAGGCATCTAAATGTTTATAACACAAATGCCTGCCCCCGTCAAAAATCGAACCATAGCCTCGCGGTTGGTCGATGTACCAGATGCTAGCCACTCGACCAACGAGGCGGTCAAAAAACGAGGCAATAGATTCATGGTGATGGTTGGAGTTGGTTCGATAAATACTTTACCAGAGTTTGCTTCAAAATGCAAACAAATGTCTACTTGCTGTACACTGAAGTCTTCGAAATTTGACTTCTGCACTGATAAAACTTTTTGCTACCTTCATCGGTGTCGTGCCAAACTGTGACAGACCACGGGTTTTCAGCTTGTACAAAACTCTCGGCTTCCTCAGCGTTTGTGAATTTCTTAATGAATCTCTATCTTCTCTCTCTTTGATCTTTGACCTCTTCTCTTTGATCTTTGACCTATTCTTCTTTGCTGTCATCCGAGCAATAAGCAGGAACTTTTTCACTATTTTGCGTACCACCATCGCTGGCTTCTAATAATGTAGTTGCATGTTGTGCCATTGGATAATTTAGTGTGCAAATCAGTATTTTTGTTATACGGTGAGTAATTTTGTTTCACAATGCTTAAATCTGTGTTTTATAATTAGATTAAAAAATTCGCTAACTTTGATTTATTTTAAACGTTTAATACTATATGTTTAGTCAAACAATTATTTAATTTGATTCACATTAATATATTTGATACCTAACTACATGTACATTATTAGGGGAGAAACGTTATTTGTTTAAATTTTAAATAGATATGCAATTACAAATTCCCCTAACTATAATACACTAGACTTATATTTACATTTCAGGTTGCTTTGAAATATTTGGATTATGAAATTCAGCTTGAAGTTAAACTATCACGATCTAAGAGAGATGTTGAATTCATAGAGTCGCTGAGCTTGCTAAGAGTTGTGGTCAGTAGTTTTTTTTAATAATAATACATTTATTTCAATAACCAAACATTAGAACATTTAAACTTCAAAAAGATTAAAACATAATAACGAACCCAAAAACAATTACGCGACTTTTCAGGGGTTCCCAAACGAGACAAAGCCTGTGTCTGGGATTACCAAATCAAAATTCACATCAATGAATTACAATTATTATTTAAATTTATATAGTATGTACTGAAACATACAACAATTTATTATAAGCAACAAAAAAATTAAATTTAAATTACACAAACCATGAAAGTAACCGCACCTTATGCAACTAGTGTTTTCAAAAGTATATTTTCAAGTTAGTATACATTCAAGTAATTTTTATCGATACTCATATTTTAAAGAAAGAAACACTTGTACTGTTTTACTTTTCACTTATAATTTATTACTTTGTAATTAATAGCCTACCGGTTTCGCTTATACAGCATCATCAGGGCTAAAACTTAAGTAGTAGTAAGTAGTATTAGTTTAAGTTCTAGCCCTGATGATGCTGTATAAGCGAAACCGGTAGGCTATTAATTACAAAGTAATAAATTATAAGTGATAAGTAAAACAGTACAAGTGTTTCTTTCTTTAAAATATGAATATTTGGAAGTTTTACCAAGTGCCGACGATAGAAAATATCAAATATTTTATCGATACGTCTCATTTAATATCATCTTGTCGAACAAACATAAGCAGCCAGCAATAGCCTCCTATATTGTAGGTGCTGAAAGTGGACACAAATGGAAAAATTAATTGGTGTCCACTTTGCGCA
>NJDD01008294.1:2062-20356 GCA_002245505.1 Calephelis nemesis | reverse complement strand
TTAGCGCTGTCAAATTAGATTGTACACGACATTTCTACAGACTATTAATCGATCTTTCGGAACACGTTGGCTAAAAACATCGCAATTTGACATGTTCGGACTAATCTGACATGCCTGAAACGTTCCATCTCTTTTGTTTTTGTTTCATATGAGAAAGATAGCATGCATCTAAAATAAGTTTGTGAACAACAGAATTACCACCATTGTTTAATGTTTAATGCAAACAATGGCACAGATTTATGTCATTGTATTTTTTAAACTCCCGCAAGTAATTATTTGTGAATTAATTGTTTAAAAAAACAGCCTTTGTCAGTGCAGTGCACGAACTGTTCATTGTTAAATCCTTATCCAGATAGCTCTCCTTTTACTTGACTGATTTTAATGGAACTTGATCAGAAGGACTGTAGCTTTTTGAGAACTGTTAGACAAACAAAATAGTAAAATAATTTGATTTTAAGTGGTCACTATTTTTTGTATTTACAATGTACAGACGCAGCCCGTTTACAATAATTATTTAATACGGACTAGCTGCCTGCTCCTGCTTAGCTCGGATGGTAATTCTTTTGATCCCGATTTGAGATGTGAGATGACAATTTGGTTGGATTGTTTTGAAGCATTGTCCGCCTCGTTGGTCGAGTGGGTAGCATACTCGCCTAACTGCATCGACGAATCGCGAGGCTCGGGTTCGATTCTCGACGGGGGCAGGCATTTGTGTGATGAACATTTAGATGTCTGCATTTCCGGGTCTGGGTGTTTATTAAATGTATTCTGGTATTTCTTTAAGTATTTCTATGTAAACATTTTTAATTATTTATACGGGATACTCACGATCTTCTTTTATTTTATTTGTCGATATTAACTATAACTATAACTAGATGATAACTAGGCCGAAATATCGACAAATAAAATAAAAGAAGATTGTGAGTATCCCGTATAAATAATTAAAAATGTTAATAATACGCGACGATTTAAGTTTAAAATCTTATATTTCTATGTAATAGTATCGTTGACTAACACCCATAACACAATCATATAATTTGCTTACTTTGGGGTTAGATTCAATTTGTGTGACATGTCTAGGGATATTTATTTGTTGTTTTTCCGATTTACCCTGAAATTGTCCCGGTTTTTCTTTTTATAGGAATCTTTGCAATACAATGACAAACACAAAAAAAAAATGGCAAATTTGATCCAGCAGGCCTGACGCGATGACTCGATATGGAAATTAATTTGTAAATATATATGTATATACATACATACATCTTCACGCCAAGTCCCTTACGGGGTAGGCAGAGGATATCGAGTTCCAAACCTCACAGTCCTGGCATTCTAGCCTTGCTTCCTCCATATTCATTACCCTTTTCATACAAACACGCTATGGATAAATGAAATACATTAAAACTAATTCAGCTTTTGTATAATTATTATTATTATATTTTTAATTATTGTGTCGATAGCTTGAATTATACTCAGAAAACTTGTTTTAAAGGGAAATAAAGATAAAGGTAATGTTGAGTTCGTCCATCTTTGCTTTATTTATATATGTAAATTTCGACAATAACGGCATTTTGTAGACGTATAGCGATAAAATCCTCGATTTTTTTGACTTACAAAATGTGCTAGTGATCCTAATGCCCGCCACATACGTTCGAAAGAATTCCGTACGGTAAAAACAGCAAATCGAAACAAATCTATGTACGTTAGTATTTTTTCGTATTCGTTAAGATCTTTGATACGGAATTCCTTAATAAGAAATTCCGAACATTAGTGATGTAGTCCTCCATTATTTTGACTTACAAATATGTCCTAGTGATGTTAAGGCCCGCCACATAGGTTCGAAATAATTCCGTACAGTAAAATCGAACACGGCAAATCGAAACAAATCTATGTACGTTAGTATTCTTCCGTATACGTTAAGATTTCTTTAGCAATAAAGTCCTCAATTGTCTTGACTTACAAATATGTGCTGGTGACGTCAAGGCCCACCACATGCGTTCGAAATAATTTCGTACAGTAAAATCGAACACAACAAATCGAAACAAATCTATGTACGTTAGTATTTTCCGTACTCGTTAAGATTTAATTAGCGATATAGTCCTCGATGATTTTGACTTGCAAATAGGTAGGTATGTGCTAGTGATGTTAAGGCCCGCCACATACGTTCGAAATAATTCCGTGCAGTAAAATCGAACACAGCAAATCGAAACAAATCTATGTACGTTAGTATTTTTCCGTATTCGTTAAAATTTCTTGTTACGGAATTCCTTAGGAATTCTGAACGTTTATAGCTGACCCGACTGCATTACATATTGGCAGATCGATATTGATATGTGACGTACTAGGTTGTATTTGTAACGATGAAAAAAGAACTTCTGAGTACCTTCTCTTGTCTAATAAAGTTTAGCTTTCTAGTAGGACTGGATAGTTTGAGTGTCCTATGAACTGGTCGGCGTAGACTTTGTTGTAGTCTACTGTTGTGGGTACTCGAAGTATCAATATTGCGTTAATCTGCTGTATAATCTGCCAATATGTTTTGCAAGGTAAACGGCTTAATCGCGTTTGATGAAATTTAGCATTGAGATAGTCAAAGCGTCGGTCGACCACAACAAACATGTATTCCGAATATTCAAATGTGGAAGCGAAAAAATATAAAACCGCAAACGAATCTTCGGGATCCGGGATAAATGAAGCCCGCACGTAAACTTTCGTCTTAAAGTTATTTAGCTCTTCCGTCCGAACTCGTTTAGATATCGACATAAATAATGTAGCCGCAATAAAAAACATGAAACCGCAATCGAATCTTCGGGATCCGGGATGAATGAAGTCCACACGTAAACCTTCGTATTATAGTGTTTTTTGCGTCCGAACCCGTTTAGATATCGACATAAATAATGTAGCCTCAATAAAACTGCAAAACCCGACTTCAGTTTCAATGATTACAGCGTCTAAGTACACAAAAATTTAGTATTTTTGTCGATTTTCCTGGAACTCCATCGTCATTCCTCTGTCAAATTAAAAAAGATTTTTTAAATCGGTTCAGAAGTTACTGAAAATCAATAAATCTTTAATATATAAAAATGAGTCCTAATTTCGCGTGGTCATCATGGATCAATTTTGTTGTCTCTTTCAAGTTAATATTTAAATAAAAACCGGGAACATTGCCGGGAAATGGGAAAAGCAATGCTTTAATCCATAAAAACGATTAGTTAATGTTAATGTCAAGCGATACGAAGTTCGCCGGGTCGGCTAGTATACATAAAAATATAGGCGTCCAACGTATAATCTCCTCCTTTTTAAAAGTCGGTTAAGAATAATTGTCTATCTCTCCAGCCTCCGACCATCTCCACATACACAAATTATGTCATGCTTCGTTGCGAAATAAAATAAAACAAACAAACACACTTTCACGGAAATAGTATTAGTATGGTTGTAGTGGAAAATAAATTACAAAATTATGTTTTGCAATAAGCCGGTTATGATAAAAAGCGAAGCCTATAAGATAGTACAGCGAGTGAACATCAATAAAATATATATTTCATACATATACTGATACCACAAAAAATAATCTTATACCATTCTCTGCTTAATTGATTAGAAACAAAAATTGAAACTTTGTACACAAGCTATATATAAAGCTAATTTTGCTAACCGGTACTACAACTGTATCGCATACTGCAATAAATATATCTTTCATTAAATAAGTGTGAAAAGGATTTAAGAAAATAATTTTAACTTTTTTTTAATTATTATTTTTTGCATGCGGATGATTCTTGAATGTATTATTATATTAGTATAGTATTATAGCATGCTAAAGTAAAGTATCTTTACGCCCATATCCCCGAAGAGGTAGGCAGAGGCACAACCAGGGCACCCACGACCAGCCGAAAACACTAAGTCCCACAATGTGATAGGTGGCAATCCTATCGCCAACCGGGCACATATCCAATCCCGAGCAACATTTTTTTTATAAGAAAATTGGGAAAACTCAAATTTCTTTTTGTTGCCCGACCCGGGATTTGAACCCGGGACCTCATGCAGTCAAGTCCAACAACTGAACCGCTAGACCACAGAGGCGATATTTTGAAATTAAGATTGAAATGCATGCTAATTAAATATTGATTGAAAAGGGCATGCTATTTTGAAATTAAGATTGATTCTTTCGTTTTGCAGTCGTATTTTTCACTAAGATAGTTGAAGTTTTAGCCCTGATTATGCTGTTACAAGCGAAACCGGTAGGCTATATATAAAATAATCTTAATATGTATAGATTACGTGTCACGTTGTTTGTCCGCGATGCGATTTGAATCAAATTTGCACTACGTGTGCAGTTTGACCCAACTTGAAAGATAGAATAGCTTACATGCGAAAACGAAATGCAAGCGAAGCCGGAACATGCAGCTAGTAAATTATATACGTAAAACAGTACAAGTGTTTCTTCATTTAAAAATATAAATATTTGGAAGTTTTATTAAGCGCCGACGATGGAAAATATCAAATTTGTTTTGCTGTCGGTAAGATTTTTTTTGTCTTCTACAGTAAAATGCACGCTATACAATCTGATGTTATTGACCATAATAACATAGCAACTGTAGAAGCCTGATGACTTGGCGTCCTTCGGAAGATGTTAACTTATGCAATATATAATTTTTATTTAGGCATCAACTGTTCTTCCTTTTTTCGTTTCGGATTATTATCTTCGTTGTTTTTATATAATTAGCAAAATAATGTTGTTTTTATTATAACTCAATTTTTAAATGCAAAATAATTTTATAAGCTCTACGTTTACCTATGTCTAGTTTCTTAAATTATTTGTTTGAACACACAACACAGATTATCTTACTAATATTATAAATACGATTGGATAAATGTATGTTACTGATTTACGCCTAAACTACTTAACCTATTTGGATAAACTTTAAAAGAACATAGATTACACATCAGAGAAACAGGCTACAATTTATAAAAAGAAACATAACTTGGTACTCGGGCAAAGCCTAAAGTGGAAGCTACTCGTAGTATAAAATAAATAAAAAAATTGTGTGTGTACTTATGTACACGCGTTAGAAGTTATACTTCTTCGGCGTAATAAGATAAAAATCTTTTTAAAATTTTATGTTTTGCCTTTTACATTTGTAGACAAAATGACACTAACCATAGAAAAAAGGTATTTAATTAAAAGTTTTATTATAATGCATTATTTAGTTAAATAAAGTTCATTTAATATTTAAGGTACCTTTTTTGAAAAACTAAAATGTTATCTATAGCTAACTTCATCATGTCGGTTTTTTATGACGGTGTGCGCGCGCAACGTAAAAATTTACCTTCATCATTTTTTCCTAACGCGCCAAAAGAAGTATAACTTCAAAATATATATCACATGTTACGTCGGTAATGATATCTATTCGTTGTGTGTCAAGTGCGTAAGTCAAGATAATATAACACATTTAACAAAAACACTAAATTTATAACGAAAAGACTATAAAATTAGTTTAGCTAGTGGTCGCCCATTGGTCGAAATTAGACCACAATAAATTTTAATATCTTGTTGATAAGTAGGTACGCCATCATCATTTCTCAAGACCAACTATTTTGTTTCCAAACTTTTAGTGCGCCATCTGTGATCTTCTGTCGTTATCATCAATATATTTGTTTGTGTGTGCCAAATACATGGTAGTGTGGGTAATGTTTTATTTATTGATTTTATGTACTTTATAAGCATTATTATTGAAAATATTAGCGTTCTGCACTTCTACACATAAACTATAAGTGTGCCAAATTTTATGCCCATGCGTAAGCGCAATTTCAGTAAAAAGGGGTCAAAAGTTTTGGCTTCACTTATTAATTTATAGATTAGGAAACACATCACAAACTTAGAACCTATTATTCCTCAATTTAACAGTGCTTACTCCATCATCAGATCTTGATGCGGTGGAAACGGGACCACCTCGGAATTACGTTTTTTCATATAAAACAAGCTATTTTAAAATCGGTTCACAAATTACTAAGAAATCGACTAAGATATTGAAGATATATAGGCGTTGTACATTCACGTTCTATTTTTAAGTTGGTTAAAAATTATCACATGTTTGTTGTAGTTTTGTCAAGCACTTAATAAACAAATTTCAAATGATCGCTAACTTCTTTAACGAACTATAAATATTAATTGAATATTAACACCATAATGTGTTAGAATATGTTAGTGGAATATGAATGACTATCTTTGTAACTACTTGTAACGCACGTATATTACGAAAAAAACAAATTTATTTTATTTCAGCGACAATGGTTCAAAAATGGTTGTAATTCTGTTGGTCACTTGAACAGTTTATTATAAATGCATATTATCTTTTTCATGAAACAAAACACAAGAGATGGAAGACTTTCGATGTATCATATTAGTCCAGACATGTCAAATTGTGATGTTTTTAATAAACGTTTTCTGAGTTATAGACTTAACGTCTGAAGAAATGTCGTAGACAGACTAATCTGGCAGCAATAAAAGTGTTTCGTCTCTTTCGATTACTTTCGTTGAAAGAAGATAGTGATAGCTTAAAATTAATTTAGTGAGTGCAACAGAATTACCGCCAGTAATAGAAAGGGATGTAATACGTTTCGTTTGTCAGATTAGTTTGTACATAGATACTTTTAATATATTGCTTGAAAAACGCTGATTTAAAAATGTCTAAAATGATTCTTCTCTTTTTTTATGTTTCAATGGAAAAAAGTAGCATCACCTTAAATAAGTTTAGACGGTGCCCAACAGAATTACCACCATTCTTTGAAAAGAAATGTAGATTGCGGAACATGGAAATCTACAGACGTGGAATGATATCAAAACTGTATAGTAGTAGGTACTGTTTATATTATGCGCTTCGGCTATATTCGTCAAACTTCGGAAATCCGAATGTATTTTAAAGATATCTATATAGAGTTGTTACTACATAATTAATCATTTCGCTTAAATTTAAATTTGGTAAGCCAATTTAAAAATAAAAGTATAAAGAGCAAAAAGTGTGAAGCCGAAGCGCATAATTTAAATAGTAGTACTATTCATTTGTCTTCCATTTAGTATTTATAGAAGCGAGTATTTAAAGTATTCTATGAGACCTATTGATAATAGGTTTATACTTTTATTTTTAAATTGGCCGACCAAATTTAAGTTTAAGCGAAATGATTAATTATGTAGTAACAACTCTATGCTTGGGAATAGAGGTTTCAATCTCCCACTGCAATTTGTAATGTAATTTTTTGTACCTTTTATTTAAGTTAAAATCAGATTGTAAGTATTATTTTAATCTAGATTATATTGTAAATATTATTATTGAAAAAAAGAAAAGCCCGCTGAGTTTCTTTCGCCGGATCTTCTCAATGTGAGGCCGCGATTCCGATTCGGTGGTAGTTTAAAAAATGTAGACGCGCACAAATACCACTTGTATGGTTCATGTGAATAAAGATTATTCTGATTCTGATTCTATATATAGATATTTGTCCGAGGGTAGGGTAATCGGTAAATTTGCACACTAGGCCTAACACACACAGGAGAGCGATGCACCTATGATATGTATGGACTCTGTAGGGCAAACCTAAAATCAGAAGGTAGAGTAGAGGTGGTAGAGTTTAGTACTAGGTGGTAGAGTTTAGCAGCGATTCGCCCGGATTGGTACCACCGCCTTACCTATTCCAGCCGCCATAACGTCATGACGTATTCCGGTTCGGAGGGTAAGGTAGCCGGTAAACTTACTTTTGCTCGGGGCCTAACATCCCGGCCTCTGGTTGGCAACGCACCATTACCACCTTCGGTGTCTCTAGGCGGCGTGAATTTCTTAACATCAGGAAATCCGTCTGCTTGTTTGCCTTCTAATATCATAAAAAAAAGAAGAGCTGTGTATGTG
This sequence comes from Calephelis nemesis, assembly GCA_002245505.1. Taxonomy (NCBI): domain Eukaryota; kingdom Metazoa; phylum Arthropoda; class Insecta; order Lepidoptera; family Riodinidae; genus Calephelis; species Calephelis nemesis. The sequence continues at coordinate 12,464 of NJDD01008294.1, read as the reverse complement.
TTGGCCTTCTTATCACATAAAAATAAGGCTATAGACCTATTTAGAACTGGGAAACACATGACACACCGATTATATCTATTCGTAATGTGGAACGTGACATTGAGCGAGATAATATGACACAGTTTACTCCACTTGATGACATGAGAGGATAAAAACAATTGATTTACAAAGTGCAAAGTCTGTACGAATAAAATTGGACTGTCTGTTTGTAATATTAAAATAAGCGCTTCTTACTACATGCATAAGAATTTAAAAATTAATGAATGAATTAATTAAAGAATTTAGAATTTTTGAAGTGAAAACTTCTTTAACGGCGTTGCGTTTTTTTTTGGAATGAGTAAAAACTTCTAAACCTGTCGTCAGGATACGTGACCGGATCGAAGATTCGTAAGACGGATTAGGAGAGGAAGTATCCCTCTCTCTTTCTACGGCGCGGCGAAAATGTATGCCTGCGCCCGCTGTTTCGATTAGACGGCGCAGGGCGCTTGCGCGAATGGTTGAGTTGTCCTGTTTGTGTACGATAGCGCAATAAATTAATATTGTATTCAACCACATAAATAATAGTACTTTCATACTGATAATTAAAGCAATTTGTGCAAAATTATTCCCTAACCATTCCAAAATATCAAACTGTGTATTACAACGTTAATTTTTCACTTCTGCCGGCACTCTCGGAGTGCAACCCGTTTTTTTCCTTTGTAAATTTGAAATCTCTGCAATAAACCACGTCGTTTAAATTCTTGTTAGTAATCTCAACTTTCGTTTTTTTAATAATTCAATGATCTTATATTGTATTTGTATGCCACTTCAATAACCGTCTTAAACATTTTTGAAATGTCTTCATTTTTATCTTCAATGAGAAAAGAGAAATTTGATACTCTCTCATTTTCTTTCTCGTCAGTTTTTCGTTACGTTGTAGTCATTTCTATAACTTGGAATTTTCCCTTATAAACCTAACTCGCCAAAAGGTTTTTTCCGTCTAATCTTTAACGTCCAAAGATAATCCTATCTATGATAAAAGATTTTGCTATTTTAGATCAGTTGCCAGGTAACCGCTATTATTTTTCAATAATTGATATAATAATAATGTAATAAGAAGTAACTTAGGCTCCTTTTGTTTTAGGAAAAAAACTAAATAAAATAATTAAACAAATATCCCTGGACAAGTTACATAAATTGAATCTAACCCCAAAGTAAGCAAATTATATTATGCCTGTGTTATGGGTGTTAGTCAACTATTCTAGTACATAGAAATACTTAAACAAATAATAAATTATAACAAACAAATAAATTCACTAAACACCCAGACCTTTTATTTTGTGAATGACTAAATTTGTTGCTAATCTCGCGATTTTTTGCAACTTCACCGAGCTTTGCCCCAGATCTGGAAATACAGACGTCTAAATGTTCATCTTACAAATGCCTGCCCCCGTCGGGAACCGAACCCGAGCCTCGCGGTGAGTCGATGTAGTTGGGTGTGTTCGCTGGCCATTCGACCAACGAGGCGGATGACTTCGTCGAAATTGACTGAATGACGCCAACGAAGCAATGAATAATAATAAATGAGAGAATGTAGACAGATGGTTTTTTCCGGTCACCGTCATTAAAATGGCTATTCAACGAATTGATAGTATTTATGACTGGAATAAGGCTTCCCAGGTGTTATTTATAATAAACTAGCTGGTGCCCGTGGTCTTGCCTGTGTGTTTAATGATCCTACAGGAACATTTTTTCGGGATAAAAACTATCCCATGTGTTAATTCAAGTTATCCTGTACGTGTTTGACAAATTTCATGAAAATCGGTTCAGCAGTTTTCACGTGAAGGAGTAATAAACAAATAAAGAATCATACCAACTTTTGCATTTATAATATTACTATGATTACTAGTTACTACGGCGAATCAGCGAAATCAGCACCGCTGTGCTCATTGCTTTTCATTCTGTTTTTTTTTTACATTGAAAAATCTTGAATATTTTTACCTGGTGCTTATTAAAAAAACAACGAAAAAGCACACGGCTTTTCTAAAGTAAAAGACAATCGTGATGACGTGTGACACACCTACTGCATCTATGGTGTTCATACCATAATTGTTATAGGTGCGTTGCTGACATGTGACCGAGATCTTAGGCCTATTCCTGCCATCATATTGACATAGACATTTTACAATCCGGAGGGTTTAACGAGCGTTTAACGGCTACCCTGCCTTCGAACTTAAACCTGAAACCAGGCAAGGAACAGCGACACACCTATAACATCTTTGCCGTTTTTAGATCCCGGTTGTCTCTTATCATCAAGAGAGTCATGTGAATACAGCGAACAAGCGGTATTGCCATAAAAAAGTAATAAACAAATAAAGCGCTGGGTGCGGTATATTTTACAAGCACATTAATGAGCTATACTGCCTCATTTCAATTGCTTACTCATTGCTGTTCATCACGGGTGAACTATGACTTGCCACAATCCAAATACTCAGTCACGCTACATTCCTTACGCAATGTACTCGTATATTTTTGTTCAGTAATTTCTTTTGCCTATTCCCAAAATAAGTACAGTACTATTTAAATTTTGCGCTTCGGCTTTACACTTTATACTTTTATTTTGAAATTTGCTGACTGAATCTAAATTTAAGCGAAATTATTAATTATGTAATAACAACTATATATAAAAACTAAACTATATCTTTAAAATACATTCGGATTTCCGAAGCTTGACGAATATAGCCGAAGCGCATGATTTAAATAGTAGGACCATTGTAGTAAATGGTATGATTATGTTATTAATTATAATATATTTTAAAAATAACTTAAAAACTGAGTGATACACAAAAGCAGCCTTATCGCCAAAAGAGCGATTTCTCCCAGGCAACCTTATGTACGGACAACGGAGATATAATCAAAGAAATGTGTCACGATGGTGCTCTTAATACACGAAAAATAAATGTAATACATAAAATATCAAAAAAAAAATATATTTTAGGACAATGAAAAAAAAGGTTTAATGTTAACCCAGTCTGATTGAACGTAGAAATAGACGATTACTCATATTTTTAAAGATATTGATATTTGAAGTTTTCCTGACTTCTACAGGGAGCGAGGTAAAAGATCGGCTATAAAAAGTGGTACGAGAGGATACTTGAAATAAATTTGATGAACTCCCAGAACAGGAGCCAGATGTTTAGAAAGAACAAACAAATGCCTGCCTCCGCCTGGAATCGAACCCGACTCGCGATTGATCGGTAGCGTCAATTCCTAGACAGTTGCAAACACGCCTTTCAATTTACAAAATAATTTTGGAGCAAGCTTTGTTTCTATCTTTCGATTATAATTATAGTCGTAAGCCAGGCGCTAATTTTTGTCAATTATTTCTTCTCACTCGATAATTCGTAAAAAGCCTCAGTTGCATTATCAAGCGTTGTAAACGTCAGCTGCGGCTCCGAGGGTTTGTATAATAAGTTATAATTATACCAAGTTTCATCGAAATCGAACCGTTAGTTTTTACGTGATACCTGAAGATACAGACAAACATTTTTTTAATCACATATTTGGGTTTGGTATCGATCCAGTAACACCCCCTGCTATTAATTTTTTCAATATTTTCAATGTACAGAATTGATTGACCCTTCTACAGATTTATTATATGTATAGATTTAAAAAAATACATTAACTATCGTCTGATAAATTTTCGTTTGGGCGCAAATCACTGAACACATATACATACTTTTTCATATTTGTGTGACCAGCTGACGTATAGATTATAATCCACCACTTTATAATTAGCTGACAATTTTATTTCTTCAAAATATTAGTCTACGTTTAATTTGATCATTTTTTTAATCGGGAATAAATGATAAAAAAAAATTTTTACGTCCGTGGGCGGCTACCACAGCTCAACCTACCCTGGGAGCCGCAGCTGACGTTTACGACGCTTCATAATGCGACTCTCTGGGGCATTTTACGGTTTATCGACTGAGAGGAACTTGGTCGTGAAAATCTGTCGCTGGCTCACGGACTATTAAGTTTGCATTAAATCTAAGGTTCAGACAGACGCAAACCGTGTTAACAATGTTTTGAAAACGTGTAGAAACCTTATTAGTGTTGGATTACAATTAGGGTTTTTTATAAATAGATTTAACGCCTCTGTGATGTAGCGGTTCGGTTGTTGGATTTAACTGCATGAGGTCCCGGGTTCGAATCCTGGGTCGGGCAACAAAAAGAAAATTGGGTTTTTTCAATATTCTAATAAAAAAAAACGTTGCTCGGGATTGGATAAGTGCCCTATCTAATTTATATCTAATTTAAATAGTAAATGCGAAAGTAACTCTGACTGTCTGTCTGTTACGCTTTCACGCTTAAACGAATGAACCGATTTTAATGAAATATGGTACAGAGATAGAATAGACCCTGAGGAATAACATATGCTACTTTTTATTGCAAAAAAATAGGGGAGAATGGGTAAAAAGAGGGGATGAATGTTCATATGGAAATTCGTCATTTTTAAAGCTGTAACAGTGAAACTTTGTATTTAGACACTTTATGATAAACGAAAGAACAAAGGCTACTTTTTATCGCAAAAAATGGGGTAGAATGGGTAAAAAGAGGGGATGACTGTTCAAATGGAAATTTGTCATTTTTAAAGCTGTAACAGTGAAACTTTGTATTTAGACACTTTATGATAAACGAAAGAACAAAGGCTACTTTTTATCGCAAAAAATGGGTGAGAATGGGTAAAAAGAGGGAATAACTGTTAAAGTATGAAGAAGGACGTAGGCGGTTTTTCATCTTAAAATTTCAACGGGTAGCGTTGGAGAGTTAAATATTAAATAAATAGGCTACACGAGCGAAGCCGCGGGTAGCAGCTAGTAAGATATATTTAATTGTATTTTTGTTGCAGGTTTGCAGTGGAGTGAGTTTTTCTCACCAGTCTCATACCACGATGATTTTATGCCGGGACATGTGGCTCTACTATTGATATTAGATGCTATTATTTATATGTTAATTGCAATGTACATAGAGAAGATAAGGCCTGGATTATACGGAGTGCCTTTACCTTGGTACTTTCCGTTTACCAAAAGTTTTTGGTTTCCAAATAAGCATAAAGTGGCAGGTGAGTTTAATTGTTTAACGGTGTTTAAATTAATACCCTAGTTTTGTAATAAGGGATGAAAGTTGTGAAGTGTTGCCATATTATAAAAAGAGCAAAAAATTGTGTCTATTACTTTCACTTACAATCTGAAATAATAAAATATTTTTTTGAGCTTTTTTAATGATACTCCATAAGGAGGGAAAAGAGGTGAGTATTTCTATGAGAAATGATATTCTTATATATAAAATTCTCGTGTCACAATGTTAGTTATCGTACTCCTTCGAAACGGCTTAACCGATTTCCACCAAATTTTATATGCATATTCAGTAGTTCTGAGAATCGGCTACTATCTATTTTTAATAGCCCTAAGTGATATGGGTGACTCACCCCATTTTATTAATTAAATCACATTAAGAAAAATTTAAATAGTAGAACAACGTCTAGCCGGGTTAGCTAGTATTAATATAAAAAAAATTTCTTTACGCCCATATCCCCGAATGCGTAGGCAGAGGCACAACCAAGGCACCCACGACTAGCCGAAGACACTAAGTCCCACAATGTGATAGGTGGCAAGCCTATCGCCAACCGGGCACATTTCCAATCCCGACCAACATTTTTTTTTAATTAGAAAATTGGAAAAATCCAATTTTCTTTTTGTTGGCCGACCCGGGATTCGAACCCGGGACCTCATGCATTCAAGTCCAACACCCGGACCGCTAGACCACAGAGGCGATCGTATTAATATAAGTTTATCAAATTACTTATCTCTTTCATTTAATGATAATCTAGTACATGACTCTTTAATCTCGTATTCATGCAAATTGGAGTCGTATACGTTATTTTAGGTGCTCCTGAACACGGTACTAACGAATTATTAACATTTACTTCCAAAGATATTCAACGAATCCGATAAAATAATTTATTGTTAACAAGTAGCTGTCGCATCGCAACATGTAACCGGTTGTAACTTTATCTAAATAACGCTTAATAATGTCATTTATCATTCATTATTAATAACAATAATAATGAATGAGTAATGCGACAAAGTTATCACATTTTTGTATGAATAACGGAGGCAAGCTGAATCCGAATCGTTTGGATTAAATGTTTAGCTTTTAAATTATATGTTTTGCTAATAAGACACAAGAGTAGTTATTTAAGTTCAGTATTTAAATAGCATTATTTTAAATTTTAGTTTATTCTAGTTGCCACAATTAGTATCGTTTATTTACTATTGTTAGATATCGTTAAGTGAAATTGTTAAATATATCTTGATATTGAAACTGTCTAATAGATCGTTATTGTAATTTTAAGTGTTGAAGCGTTAAATAATATATACTGGTTTGAATTTTCATTTTCTGTTCTCTAAAATGTGATAGTATTAACTGTTTTTGTATATTCAATATTGATAAGTGATAGACAACAAATGAAATTTGGTAGTAGCACTTAGTTTATTTTAGTTTCGATTAGTTTGTGACAATAGAATTACCCTTCTCAACAATATTTACAATGGAAAATTTATGTTTAGAGTGTATCTACTTCTACACTCATCGTCATCACATCTAAACATTCACTTCGTTTATTTTCAAGTTTCGGTGTTCCCATGCCTAGGCCCCTCTTTTTTAATCTATCCATAGCCTACTATTAGATTACTCAAAAATGAATTAGACAAAATACAATAAAAATGAAAGTTTTTGATTTCATTACAAATCTATAACAGTGAAAGTGAGTAAATATTGAGTACCTCTCTCAAGTATTCAGATATATCGCAATCGGCGATGTTAGTTTTGTCGATACACTGGTATGTTTTATGGTCTTCTAGCACTGTTAAAGCACTTATTTCGAACAGTCTTTTAATCTCCGAGATTTCGTCAATCATTTTCATTTAAAAAAATATCTGTTTGTAAGACCACAGCTTTTTCTACATACAAACATACATATCTTCACGCCAAGTCCCTTACGGGGTAGGCAGAGAGTATCGAGTGCCAGACCTCACGATCCTGACAAACCTGTCTTGCTTCCTTCACATTCATTACCCTTTTCATACAAACACGCCGGTTTCGGACACTCTTGACACCACCATCGGATAATATCCGATTGATCTGATCGTGAAATGTCAGCCTTGGTCTCCCCGGGTACCTACATCCATCCACATTCGCATTGTATATCAGCTTTGTCAATCTTTCATATGTCATTCTTTCCACATGCCCGAACCAGCGGACCATGCCCTTTCGCATTTTAACACCAACACTTTCTTTCAATCCCACTCTTTCTCGGATCTCATTGTTACGAATGCGGTCAGGGAGCGTTACACCACAGATTTTCCGTAGTGCTCTAAGGCAGCTTTTTCTACGCCTTTTTATTCCTTCATTCTTCACTGTTTATATCGGTTGCGCTATCAGCGATATTATTTCTATAAATATCGGTATCGTATTTCATATTTGTGCATATCTGTATGTACAACCACTGACCAGTAATCTATATCGAAATTCAAAAATTAAAAATAAAAGCGTCTGAGTTCCTTGTATATACAAGCAATTACGAATTAGGTACAACGCACACGAGTAAAGAGTAAGTGTTCTAATGGGCCTAATATTTCACAAAAACCCATCTTAATGCAATATGTTTCACAAAATACAACCTTAATGCGTTTAGCTTTCTTTATCAGCTAACTTTTGGGCCAAAAGAAATAACAAAACTAGGTGCATAAAAAACACAAAACTATGTAGGCACACATTATTACAACAAGATTTGTGTTTCGCTAGAGCCAGTAAGAAGTAATCGCTGTATTTGCTACTTAAAGGCTAACCTACTTTAGTATTGTTTTCCGTGGTAATCAATTCAAAAACTGGTATTGATTCGAGGCACTGTTTCAAAACATTTTTTTTATGACATTGGAAGGCAAACAAGCAGACGGATTTCCTGATGGTAAGAAATTCCCGCCGCCTAGAGACACCAGAGCAAAAGTAAGCTTACCGGCTACCTTACCCTCCGAACCGGAACACGTCATGACGTTATGTCGGCAGGAATAGGTAAGGCGGTGGTACCAATCCGGGTGAGTCACTTCGAAACTCTACCACCTAGTTAGTTATCACGGTGTTAGTGACGGCAAGCCTATGCTCGCCTTTTACGAGCTGCCTGGCACAGGAAATCAGATGGTCTATTCTACAAAGGAGCCCGGACCAACACGGGGAAACTATCTTACCCTTAGTTAAAGGTAGCTGTTTTATAGATGGTAGGTGACCTATATTACACAAATTTAACTCGGATAGGACTTAGTAATAATTCATATTTGCAGCAAGAAATACAGAGTACTTACGGCAAATAATACGCCATACCTATAGCAAGTAATAAGGTTATAATATTTCAGAAATATCAAGTAAAAACGGCGTTGACCAGGAATACAAAAACGCTCTACTGAAAGTAGTACACGACGAAGAACCACAAGGTGTTCCGATGGGTATCAATATAGAGGTATGTAAAAATGTAATTAATTTCCTCTCTCCCCTCCCCCGTTAACCGGCATGCAAATGTAAATTAGTATTAATTTATATTTCACTGCATATATGCACAGGATCAATTTAGTTTGCTAGCGTCAGGTAAACAGTTACATCATCGAAGCAACGCATTTGACAAATTAAATTGCAGTGGGTTTTTTTCTGCTATATGAATTATGAACAACGCGATTTCATTGGTCCGAAGCGTAGTCAGGTTGAAGACGTTACTGTTTTTTTAAGGCAAACGTATTATCACTACATAGTTTAAAACAAAGTCGCTTCCTCTGTCCCTATGTCCCTCTGTATGCTTAAATCTTTAAACCTACACAACAGATTTTGATGCGGTTTTTTTAATATGTAAAGTGATGGAAGAGAAAGGTTATATCATAACCGTGCGAAATCGGGTCGGGCCGCTACTAAATTATAAATATAATGATAGTAATATTGAGTTATCGTTGTCTTCTTTCAACGAAACTAATAGAAAGAGATAAAACTCTTTTATTGTTGTCAGATTATTATCATGATATTTCTATAGACATATCTATTTCTCGGAAAACCTTGGAAACGTCCTGACTAATCTGAAACGTTCCATATCTTCTGTTTTCGTTCTATTTGAAAAGATATCATGAATCTATAATAAGTTTAGTGTGTGCACAGCAGAATCTCCGCCAATATCCTAGTAATCCAATAAATATTATAAATGCGAAAGTTGGTCTGTTTGCTTGTTACTTCTTCAATCAAAAACTGCTAAACCGATTTTAATTGAATTTGGTACACACATAGACCCTCTACTTGGATTATCATATAGGATAGTTTTTTATCCCGAAACAATTTTTCTGTGGGAACACGTGGACAACGCCGCAGACAAAAACTAGTATTCCAATAAATCTAAATATCATGTGTCATTAAGATACATTTCCAAACAAACTTGCAGATGGTTTGAATTTATTTTCTGTTAGAAAGTGACTTATTCCCGTTGTCGGAAGAGCGATCTCCATTGCTACATTGTATTTTTGTTTGGAATAGAATGTTTGTATACAAGTACTGAAACGAGGTCATGTCGGTGCGCGTGTATCCAAACGTTTTACGTCTTTCGCATAGTGACAGTTTGATCCATTTATGTACTTATCTGGGGTTTTTTCTCGACGGCAACTAAGAATAAATCTTATTTTTTTATGATGTTGGAAGGCAAACAAGCAGACTATGCAGCAGATATGTTCGTATGAATATTTTTGTAACAACTTCGTTTTTTTTATGATATTGGAAGGCAAACAAGCAGACTATGCAGCAGATATGTTCGTATGAATATTTTTGTAACAACTTCGTTTTTTTTATGATATTAGAAGGCAAACAAGCAGACGGATTTCCTGATGGTAGGAAAGCCTAGAGACAACAAAGGTGGTAATGGTGCGTTGCCAACCTAAGGCCGGGATGTTAGGCCTCGAGCAAAAGTAAGTATACCGGCTACCTTACCCTCCGAACCGGAACACGTCATGACGATATGGCGGCAGCAATAGGTAAGGCGGTGGTACCAATCCGGGCGAGTCGCTGCTAAACTCTACCACCTAGTAAGATGTCACGGTGTTAGAGACGGTGAGCCCGAGCTGCCCGGCAAAGAAGGCAGATAGTCTGTTCTACAAAGGAGCCCGGACCAACGTGGGGAAAATTTTATTCTTATTCTTATTTTTTACACTCCTCTGTGATAAAGTGATTATTACCGCTTTACCTATTCAATAGATGTTATAGGTGTCTTATGGCAAGAGATAACCGAGGCCTATAGACACCATACATGTTACAGGTGCGTTGCTATCCTGCAACTGCC
>NJDD01008292.1:5978-24130 GCA_002245505.1 Calephelis nemesis | reverse complement strand
AATTTAGTTCAGGAGAGGAGACCCGCGCTTTTCGAAAGTTTCCCGCCGTTTTTCCAGAGCTGATCAGTGTGCCAAGGATGCAATTCAGTGTGGCGACATGTATCCGTATATAAATTACTGCTATGATTTAGCAGCTCTTCCTAAATTTTATTTAAAGGAGTCATGGCAAAACTTATGGGACAGTGACCGATTAGTTAAAGGTAAAATGTATTCCATTGTTCAGCATTCTATACCGACTAAACTATGGTTCTTTGATATGAAACTTGACAAGTTACCTACTTCAACAATTATTCGTATGAGATTGGGTCATACAAACACACCTGAACATTTATACAGAATTCACATTAAAGACCATAATTTATGTGAGTGTGGCACTGATGTTGGTGATCTAAATCACATTTTCTTTGCCTGTCCTAATTACAATCATTCCTCATTCTATAGTAACCTTATTGACAGTAATATTCCATTGCCAACATCTATAGCCACATTACTTGTTACTCCTTCCACATTCTCCATATTAGCCTTATTTATTGTAAATAATAACGTTAAATTATTATATGTAAATATTTAGTAAGTATGCCGCTTGTATTGTCTATAATTTGTAAATATTTCCTTGTAATTTGTAAATGATCCTTTATCTTTATCACTTTCCAAATTCCTAATTTCCTTTTTTTAAATTCTCCAAATGTTTCCTCGTTTTTAAACTCGACAAATGGCAGTTGTTAACACCCATGCCATAATTAAAAAAAAAACTAAAATAAAGTATTTTCTTTTACAATTTGTAATAGAAATAAAATAGAATAGGTTATGTTGTTATGATGTTGTTTTTTCACAGTTGACTTGACCATGATCGACAAAGACATTAAATTTATAAAGTATCTTCACGCCCATATCCCCGAAGGGGTAGGCAGAGGTACAACCAAGGCACCCACGACTAGCTGAAGACACTAAGTCCCACAATGTGATAGGTGGCAAGCCTATCGCCAACCAGGCACATTTCCAATCCCGACCAACATTTTGTAATTAGAAAATTGGAAAAATCCAATTTTTTTTTGTTGGCCGACCCAGGATTCGAACCCGGGACCTCATGCAGTCAAGTCCAACACCCGGACCGCTAGACCACAAAGGCGATATTAAATTATACAATAATAATAAATTTATACAGCCATTTATTTGTTTATTAAAAATTGACGTCGGACGTTGAAAACAAAGTCAGGTTGAATTTCATTTTCAATAAAACTTACAGATGAGAAAATATATAATTGTACTTGAAATACTATTCGTTTTCAAGTAATTTCTGTTTCATTCTTACTCGGACCAATTCTCGACAAAGGAATGTAAAGCGTGTGTAAATACAGGGACATCACTATCTATTCAATTTATTGCCGTCTTAGAACTGTCAAATTAGACAGAAATTTTAGAAGTATGGTGACAACGGAATACCATTTCTCTAAAACTAATTTAATTTTAGAAAATTTTAGGTTAGTTTAGAATTAGCAGTGACACAACAAAATCGGCACCAATGAATACCGAAGACATGAATTGAAAATATATAACAGGAAAAAGATTTATTATACGGAAGACGTGGCTGTATGGACTCAGATCCTTTGCCTTTCCCCGACGGGATAAAATTAAAAAAACCAAACAAAAACTAAAAAAATGTAACTGTCAATAAACCATAAACCATTTTAGCTTGGCCTTGGTTCAGGGATTCTATTGTACCTACACGTTTAAAGCCTTATTTTTTTTATACTATTGTAAGCTAGCAGAAAAAAGTTTGCGTGGCAAATAATGGCGTGTATAGCCATCTCACACCCTCTTTGCAGTTTCTCTTATCCATGGAGTCAAAGTCAATGATCTAATGTGTGATAGATACGATTTTTATAAAATACTTAACTGTTGAGCTTACTGTGCAATATACATATTTTTATATCAATTTAGTTAAATTTGGTTTTGCAAATGCCACCAAAAAAAAGGTTTATATCTTGCGAAATTTGTGGATACCGGACGAGTCGCTTAAACAGCGAAAAAAGAAAATTTATGGCAAAATTTCCATTGGATGAGTCCCGGTATGAATTAAATTTTAGACTTACTATAATTAAAAATGTAGTCGGAAAATAGATCATGTACTTAGAATGATTTTCATAGGTTGTTTTGTTTAAGTGTTTACCTACTTATTAATTTTGTTTTACGAAGGAACATACCTATTATGCATGACAATTATTGATGGTTCTCATTTTTCCGTTCTACGCAAGTTTTCTACATTCTTACTCTAATTTTATTTAAGTATTAATATTGTTCTGTTAATGTAAAACCTTAATAATGTAATAAAATTTATGAAAATTGGTTAATCACGTAACGGCCAATAAGAGCTGAGCTCATACGACTAATCACAGCAAAGTACGTGCCTCGCGCGGGGTCGAGGCTCCATTTTAAATTTTAGTAGATAAATGGTTGTTTTCAGTTGGTTTATATGAATTGAATCGGAGTGGACTGGTCCAGTTGGATCGTTGAAAGTATATAATATACTATTAAATATAGTAATTCAAAGTCAGATCGGTGTCTTGAACCCGCTCTTCGGTCTTGTCAATTTTTGATATACGTTATTTTGTGAAATTTCAATTAAAATATGTATGTACTGTGACAAGTGTTTATTGTGTTTTGTGCTCGCATTTACCCTTATGACGCCCACTTAATCAGCAGCTACTAATGATATCAATGAGAATCACGCTTCTTCGACAGATATATCATCCCACTTGTACAATAATAGAACAGACAGACTATACCAAAACAAAAATAAAAACCAGATATCCTACAAGTGCAAAAAAATCGATAATGTTTATGTACTTTACTTAATTCTAATTATTATATTAGTATAAATAAAACGAATGTTTTATTATACTAATATAGTTAGAAAAGGATTACTTAGAGGTTTATTAAAAGCAACAGTTTATTCGAAAGTTATTCCATGGTAAAGAACATATTTGTTTAATTGTGTATTTACGGCAGAAATTACCGCTAGCAGCAGGATAGGTATTTATTTTTGTTTACTACAGCTGTTGGCGGCAAATTACACACTCCTATTATTACTTACAGTAGTAGTATTATGCGCTTCGTCTATATTCGTCAAGCTTCGAAAATCAATGTATTTTAAATATATAAAGTTGTTATTGCATTATTAATCATTACGCTTAAATTTAGATTAGGTAAGCCAATTTAAAAATAAAAGCATAAAGTGTAAAGGCCGAAGCGCATAATTTAAATAGTAGTAGATACTATTATTATGTGTGCGTTACCCCAGCTAGAAAGTAGCACCTAGACTGATATGAGTGGGACAAATAATTAGTGCTCGATGTGCTGTAAATGTGCGTCGAATAAAAAATTTGTGCATGTTGTCGTTTTGGAAAAAAACGGAAAAAACACTTCCAGCTGGGGTAACGTTACCCCAGCAAGAAAAATCTAAACTAATTATCGGAGAGTTAAAAAATGTATATGAGCAGAGAGCACAAATTTGTGCAAATTTGTGCGCTAAAAATAAAATTTGTGCGTCTTCAGGTTTTCGAGATATTGCGTTTCCTGCTGCGGTAACGTTTTGCAAAATCGTGTATCTCAAAGGCTATTATATGTGCGCATGTGGAATAAACACGCACAAATAGCTCTTAATTTGTGCGTATTTGTGACAAAATTAGATTTAAAAAGTATTTATAGTTTTCAAGTAATCGCGGTTTTTCCAAAAATAAAAAAAAATCGTAGCGCCTAAATGAGAAAATATATAAGGTCACCGAAAACTGTATTCGGTTCTTCTTAACGTGTAAATTTACCATAAAAAAAACCAAAAGCACACATACATGCGTTTTTGAATAATATGAATTAAAGTCAAAAAACGGCGTTCTAACTTTGACGTGATTGCACAAATTACAGTCTCAATCTAAGATGATTAGGTGTTAACAAAAAATTAGTGCGTTTAGTCAAATCATATGTAAGATAAATATCTAGTGTGAAATATGTCGCATTAAGTAAATATAAACAAAAATCGAAAGAGCAACGTAAACACTGGTTATCCGACCAAATTCGAATGACTACAAAAAAGCGGCGTTTTCATACATACTGATGACCTTCTTAACTCATTAACCGATTGAAACTTAATACGCCCGAGTACACTGAAAGTCGAAAATTGTAATAAAAATAAATACTTTATTTATATAAAAAAAGTTATTAGTAAAAAGTAACCTAATTAATATTTTCAATATTATTAGTTAGGTATCTTTATCCCAAGTTTAAATAAAATACATTCAGCATACTTATTCTGCATACTGTTTATGAACGAACATACAGAAGATTAGTAGGTAGGTATGCCACCTATCACATTGTGGGACTTAGTGTCTAGCTGTGGGTGCCTCTGCCTACGTCTTCAGGGATATGGGCGTGACGATACTTAGCTATACATTTTTTATATGTTATATTATTTCATTCGAAAATAATACATATCATCCTATCCTATTTATATCATAAATGCGTAATGTAAACGTAAAATATATCGATACCAATCTCAATTTTTAAATGGAAACTGATCTGTGATTTTAAACTATACAAGGTATAAATAACTTTCAAGAACGTTTTGTTTTTAAATATTTACACTTAAGATTTTTTTCTGTGATCTCATGATTACTTTTAGAATCACAATTAAGAAAATAAAAATGTTAATAATCATACGTACAAGGTCTTTCATTTTATATAGTAACAGAATGCATTTTTTAATTAGTTCCCTAAATTTAGTCATTGTTTAGTTATTAGTGTGACTGTACCTGCTATAATACGTTCAATAAAGAAGGTCATTAGTATGTATGAAAACGCCGCTTTTTTGTAGTCATCCTAATTTGGTCGGATAACCAGTGTTTACGTTGCTCTTTCGATTTCTGTTTATATTTACTTAATGCGACATATTTCACACTAGATATTTATCTTACATATGATTTGACTAAACGCACTAATTTTTTGTTAACACCTAATCATCTTAGGTTGAGACTGTAATTTGTGCAATCACGTCAAAGTTAGAACGCCGTTTTTTGACTTTAATTCATATTATTCAAAAACGCATGTATGTGTGCTTTTGGTTTTTTTTTATGGTAAATTTACACGTTAAGAAGAACCGAATACAGTTTTCGGTGACCTTATATATTTTCTCATTTAGGCGCTACGATTTTTTTTTTATTTTTGGAAAAACCGCGATTACTTGAAAACTATAAATACTTTTTAAATCTAATTTTGTCACAAATACGCACAAATTAAGAGCTATTTGTGCGTGTTTATTCCACATGCGCACATATAATAGTCTTTGAGATACACGATTTTGCAAAACGTTACCGCAGCAGGAAACGCAATATCTCGAAAACCTGAAGACGCACAAATTTTATTTTTAGCGCACAAATTTGCACAAATTTGTGCTCTCTGCTCATATACATTTTTTAACTCTTCGATAATTAGTTTAGATTTTTCTTGCTGGGGTAACGTTACCCCAGCTGGAAGTGTTTTTTCCGTTTATTTCCAAAACGACAACATGCACAAATTTTTTATTCGACGCACATTTACAGCACATCGAGCACTAATTTTTTGTCCCACTCATATCAGTCTAGGTGCTACTTTCTAGCTGGGGTAACGCACACTATTATTATTGTACTTCCACTTTCGAAAAACAACATTATTATCTTTAAAATTCTGTTAAGTCTTACATTACAACTTCTTTTATTTAGCTAAGTAATAGGATAATCACAAAAGTTTTATCATCTTTTCAGATGCCGACAGTGGGTTAAGGCTGTGGGAAAGACAGATTTAATATATGTTCCGATAGAAAAACTGCATTCATTGAAATATGTATGCGGTACACATTTTGAACGAAAACATTTTAATGAGAAACAAAGTCGGCTTAACAAGTCTGCAGTACCGTCGTTACATTTGAGGGCTGAGCCGATTGCAGATGAAATGTTGCTCGAGTTTCCTTGTCATATTCATTATACACATACTACAGCAGACATAGTTCCAGAAGTATTACATTATACAAAAGCTTTAACATCCAAGACTAAAGCTATTGCTGGACCTAGTTTCATGGGTAATATCACATAATATGTAACATTTGTTTGACAACCATGACTTTTGTTTGCAGGATCCTATGAACCGGGTCTACAGCAATCAAATCAATTTCTAAGAAAACATACAGTTATCTACATAGGCATATGTTTTCTCTACACACTTTTTTTGTTACATACCATTTTAGGATTCCGTAACCAAAGGGATACAAACGGAAACCATGCCATCGACATTTCTGTCCTTATTCAAATTCATACCCAAACTATGAAACACTTTGTTAAAACTTGGTATGTAGCCTGTACCCGTATTCTGTTAATCGCTTTTCGGTTTTTATACAAAAACGACAATTATGGAGAGCGTTCCTTTCCCTCATAAAACTAAAGCAATCAAACATATACAGGCGAAGTCTCTAAGTTTATAGAAATGATTTTAAATTTTTCCTTTGAAAAAAAAATACCCACTTCCAAAGTTACAAAAAGTGTCTCACATGTTTGGCGTCCTTTCCCTATTTATTTTTTGAAATGTCAAACAGCTGTCAATATCTACCGTCTCATCGGAAATACCGCCAAAGACTACAGTAGATTACCGCTACCATTGCAGCAACTTGGGAGGGTTTCTACATGATGTCTGCTATTTGGGGAAAAAATGATGTGGAGATACTGAGCACCCTCTCGAACCCTCGGAGTCTAAGAAGTTATAAAAAGGAATTATATATGGGCCTTAACTTATTAACACTGAAGAATCGTACTTTTTCTTCCTTCTACGGTTAATTTGGAACTTCTGTGTAGCTTAATCTGAAGAAACGACTAGCCAAAATTTAACTGTAAATGAATGGAAGGAGGTAGGTTTATTATCTATATATATAATATAATATATATTACTTTTAAAGTAGCAATAATTTAAGTTGCACTCAAGTTAGTACATAACTGCAAAGTTTATACCCACTATTGGTTTCAGCATTACCAACGCACGTCCTGGACTTAGCTGCCATTTTAAAAAGTCAAATGATTTAATTAAATAATCATAAAATTTAAAAAAATTCAAAGACTCCCCACAAAGTTTATTTTTAATGTAGCTAAGAACCATCAAGTTGGTCATGTTAGATTTTAAACAACAATAACCGCACCGAAATGAGTCCAACTGTTCAAAAGTTATGATGCCATAGACACGTCAAACTTACGACACCTCTCTTTGTTGACGGAGGTTATAAAACATATTTTATTTCAAGATTATTATCGACCGAGCGAGTTGAGAGTTTGTTCGACGATAACTTAGTATTTTTAATTAAATCGTCATTAAATTTGGTACGTGTTTTGAAACGCTTAATACAAATTTAAGTTCACCCACTGAACTCTGCAGAAACTGAAATGCTTAATACAAATTTTAAGTTCATCCACTAAAGTCTGCAGAAACTGTTTTTCAGGGATAGACACTTCACACCTCGGGATGGTCGGCGGCGTGTTCGTTTAAAGTCGCGTTGGAAGCAAAAAGGGTGTTCAAGAGTTCAGCATCTCTTTTGCATCATGGGCCAGCGAGACATCACTCCGATGTAAAGACTGTAATGATTTCCGTCTTGATGAAATTTCCTTGGACAGCCTTGGCGAGAAATCAGAACGCTGTTGTTCCCGAAGGCAAGCGGGCTAATTTCCTGCTCCCCTGATAGTAGGAGTTAACCGCAGCCTGTGAAATCATAAATGTTGGAGGGTGTCCTGTGGCCGGCGTGCTAGGCCAAGGCGTTATGTCTACCGGTAAACCTGCCCTCCGGACCGGATGAATGGAAATAACATCGTTAAGAATTTGTACGGCTACATGGTCAAGCTGCTGCACAGCATTCTACCACCAGTGGTCTTGTTGGTAGTGACCCTTTTAACTTTTGCTCGCCTCTTACGAGATACCAGTCAGGGCGTAGACGGTATATTCCATACAGATGACCCGGACCAACACGGAGAAATACCTATACAAAAGTATCTTCAAAAGAAAATATATTTTTTTCCCTCCAAAATACAAAGGATCAAAACGATATTTTCGCTTGCAATAACTTATTAACTAGAAACAACAAACATTTAAAAAAATAGTGTAAATGTAGGCTTTTCGACTTTGCTTGAATATAGATAAAGCCGTAACTTATACTTTGTTTGAAAATATCCTCCTTTTTAACTTACCAACTTACCATTATGGTGCAGCTCAAATTTGAAGACGTAACATAGACGTAAGACGATAGACGTAAAATATTTTTACGAGCTCAGAAAGAGCCTCTATGTATTCAAAAATATTTTACACTTTGACAGGTTTCGGGACTGTTGATTTTTTGTAGTAAGATTAAAAATTTTCAGGTAGCTTTCTAAGATTATGTTGAATCGTATTTAATTTCTTCTATAGTTATCTGTTAAAACCTGGAACAGTTAATAGTATTAGATGTACAGGAGCGGTCAATAATTAAGAACGATTTATAAATTAAACAGTTTTTGAAAAAAACTATGTTATGTGTCTTTCTATGTCCCTTCTTAATCAGGTTGTGAACTCAAAAAAATAAAAAAGGATAGACGGGGCCGATACATAGTATAGCGAACGAAAAAGTAGAGACAACTATTTGTTATATGTGCGAACGGCACGCATGGAGTAGTGTCACAAGCATTTTCATTTTTTTTCATAGCCCGACCCGGGTATCTAACCTAGCACGTCGAAGAATCAAGTCCGACGCCGGATTGATAGACAACTGAGGCGATGTTATATGTATTTGTTGGTAAGCTATTCCATAACTTTACCGCTTCAAAGGTAAAAAAAACACTCACAGAAAGTTATATAGTGAAGGTTATAATACAGATTATAAATTGGACGCAAATCTTATACATCATGTTAAAAAAATTGGAGTCTTTCCAAGGTTAATTAAGTTTACGTCAGCATAATGAGAAGTAATAACTGCGCAAGAGTAATATTAGTAGGTGCTGGCAAAACAGTCTTCAGGCGTTTGATAGTGTACCAAGAACCTAATAAAAATTTCAATCGATGCGTTAATTAATAATCTTACTGATGCCAATAATAACATAATGTGACTTATTCAGATTAATTTTAAATTAAATACAATCCATGAAATAACAGTAAAAACATTGATATCGATAATACGATTTTTATATCACATAAAATCACATTATGCGTTTTACTACATTGTGGCTAAGGTTGGAATTTGGACTGCCTAAATAAACAAAAATCTAAAACTACTTTTTTAAATAATTAAAGTTAATTAATTAATTTGTCGTCTCTGTATCTCTAGCGCCCCAGGACTTCACGAGGTCCCGGGGTAATAAGAAAAAAAATGTTGATTGGGATTGGATAATATGCGCCCCGTTTGATTAGTATATGAGGCGGTTTGCGCAAAAGTGGCCTAACCCACATTTTTTTATATTCGGACTTATCAATTTATTCAAAACTTTATTATTTTTAATGCTAAACCGGCCTATTCCTAGTTTTATCCTTAGTTAAGAGATGACATTGTACGCATTCTTACAAGATGCTACGAAGCAGTGTAAAAGTAGCCTAAGAAGCAGTTTACAATAAGATGAAGACATCAAATGCTTGTAGTTGATATTATTTTCGATGATGAACCTATTGAAGTCAACTATAAATTCTGTTTAATACGCTTTTTAAATTGAAAGTGTTAGGTACATTAACTAAAAAAATATGTGATTTTAGTTACATATGAATTTTATTTTTAGACGAACCTTCTGGATTTAAAAAAAGGATCTTCACGCCCATATCCCAGAAGAATTAGGCAGAGGCACAACCAGGGCACCCACGATTAGCCGAAGAAACTAAGTCCCTTTATGTGACAAGCCTATCGCCAACCGGGCACTTATCCAATACCGAACAACATTTTTTTATTAGAAAAAGGAAAAACCAAACTTTCTTTTTGTTGCCCGACCCGGGAACCCGGGACCTCATGCAGTCAAAACCAACACCTGAACCGCTAGACCACAGAGGCGAATAGAGGGTGGGTTTAAGAGAAATTATACAGTTACTTTAAATCCATAAGGTGTCTGAGCCACAAAAAAATATAATTTGTGAAATTAAGAAAAATTCAATCGTCATTATTTCAACATTAACTATGTTAAGCTTAGGCCACTTTTGCGCTGACGGCTTCATATGCAATAACCCCTAATGCCTTTTTCAGTTATTTGCAGATCAATTCGCGATTATACCACCTCCCAGTTCATTCATCAGGTCCTTGTCATCAAGTCAGCGTTATCAAAAATAGGAACAGTAGGGTTACTCCTGAATCTCTGATTCATGTAAACTGGTTATTGGAATCGGATATATTATTTTAGATACTATGGAACACAGTACTTCTTTCTCTCTTTCTCGTTAAGTTGATTCTAATTGGACCAAACTCGATGGGTTTACCAATAGGTTGTCGTTAGTGTTTTAACTGTTAGGTCTCATATATGTTTAAAAGTGATCTTATAAATTCCCATAATGCGTCTAATATCCATTCCGTTGCTTATAAATGAGTTGATACAAATACCTACTGATGTATACAATGGTTCAATAAGCTTCCCACTGAAATAAAAATATTACCAGTTATTATTATTTACCATTATTACCATTTAAAGCAACTTAAAATTTGAGTATTTACAAAAAGATAATTATTTAAATTGAGTCTAAATGATTAGATGAGAAGACCATTTCAATCACGTCAGTTTCCAAGTTTGTGCTTTAGATTAACTGTAAATATTACGAAACAGAATTCTGTAACTTTTGAATCCTCGGTCCATTATCCACCTTCTATTGAGCTAGGTCCTTTAGGTCCTTGTCACCAACTCGCCATCATAAAATATTAACAGATCTAATTAAGGTGAATCGTATGAGTCCAAACTTGATTGGATTACCATCAGGCATTCCAGGTTTTCTAGAGGACTTCTACTATCTTCGAGCTCCATCATTAGATAGCTCAATCGTGCAAGTACACGTTGGTGTTCAAACAGATTGGTCTCACATATGCTTATAAGTGAAATAAATAGGTACCCACAGTCAAATATCCATTCCGATACTTACGAATAAGTTGCAAATGACATGATAATCTTGAACTTCGGAAAAATCTTCATAAACTGTAGCTAAGAACTATCTCAATCACATCAGTTTTTAAATAAAAAACCGCATTAAAGTCCATCCATCCGTTGACGAGCTAAAATGCTATCGACACACAAATAAACGTCAAACGCCCAGCGTTTTCAATCGTGCCGACTGAGATACATTTCTGCGGGTAATTGCAAGTACTGTAATAAAGTTTTAATAAACATATTTCTAAAACAAAACATCAATATTCAAAAAACGTAGCTACAACTTTCGTTTAGCTACAACTTAGGTAGTTGCAAATATTGCGAACATCTATTGCTTCCCCGTCGTTGTCGGTGATAGCACATGAAGCGCTTCCCGACTCGCAAGAAACGTACTTGCTTGTCCCACCCGGCAGTCGGCACTCGTCAGTGCTAGTGACACACTTGACCAACAAAAAATATTAGACTAAATAGATAAAATAATCATAAACAGAAAATAGGGTGATATTACAAAAATATAATAGAAAATATCAATGTAAAAAAGTATGGATTTTTTCACAAGTAATCAGTAAGTCATACTTAGAAGTTTTAAGCAAAGTAGACATAATTTAGAGCAGTAAAACTCCGACCGACTCCAACTATTTCATTGGTTACCAACGTCGCAAATCTAAAGATATCAAATGGTTCTGAAATTGTGGTTTTTGAGTTACACTTAATAATGCATAAGGTTTTCAACTTTCTTGACCTCATCACTAACGTCAAAAGGTCGTCTTCGGATCATGATAAAATTAATATGGGATTACGTTGGAATCACGATCTATCTTTCGATTTACTTGTATTATTACTAAAATTTTATTTTTGCGGGGTTTATTATCATTATAAATTTCTGTTTCTCTAACACGAGTGTAAAGGAATACTATAGTATCCGTGATCTGAAGTGGGGCCTGGTGATCTGCTCGCACAGGGTATCCTAGTTGCAGACACCAGTCTCTTACTTCGTTGTTTGGTTTTGAATTACATTCTGTTAAACTGTTTGTAAGAGAAATAAATAATTTTTGAATTTTTTTGAATCTTTCTAAAAAAGAACCATCAAATCTTTTGACGAAGTAATCGCGTAACAAACATACCCAAAAAACGTAGACAAATTGAGAACCTCCTCCTTTTTTAAAATTAAAAATGTTACACGGGCAATAGACACAAGTTATTAACTTACCAAAAAATACAGCACGTTGGACGTTGATATTGGATCGAAGTCTTGTCGATTAAAAAATAATGGAGGAACGCATTTTAATTTCCACTTCAAATATCCATAGATTGATTGATTTAATCGACATATCAATTTGCAGATACTGTAGTGGCATTTTGGCGCGTTTGATGCAATAGCGTAATTTTTAGTTTTCTGTAGACACATTACACAGATCACAAAAATTTTCACACTACGTATTATTAATTTTTCACAGCATTATTACATATAACATTTGAAAAAAAAAATAACAAACTAGCATTGGCGAGCATATAAGTTCACTTAAATTGTAAACAATTACAAATGATTTATTGTATTAACAGGGTTAGGCACTATTTTTTTAATTTCTATGCTGCTTCAGTAGCGCTTACAAAAAACAAATACTTACTTTAGAACTTTATGAAATAGTTGCATAGCAATTCAGTTCGGGGAATTCCAATTTGTGGCGAGGACAGTGTCTCATATAGAGTTGTTTTTTTTTTTTATTTTATAGGAAGGCAAACAAGCAGACGTATTTCCTGATGGTAAGAAATTCACGCCGCCTAGGGACACCAAAGGTGGTAATGGTTCGTTGCCAACCCGAGGTCAGGATGTTAGACCTCGAGCAAAAGTAAGTTTACCGGCTACCTTACCCTCCGGACCGGAACACGTCATGACGTTATGGCGGCAGGAATAGGTAAGGCGGTGGTACCAAACCGGGCGAGTCGCTGCGAAACTCTACCACCTAGTCAGATGTCACGGTGTTAGTGATGATAAGCCTATGCTCGCCTTTTACGAGCTGCCTGGCCAGAAAGGCAGATGGTCTATTCTGCAAAGAAGCCCGGACCAACACGGGGGAGTTGTATGTATAGTTCGTGACATAGGTTGCGCTGCGGCCGCAAATCACGACAAAACCAAAAAAGCTGAGACAAATACATGTCGTAGCTGTGCCGTAAGTTGCCCAGCGAGGCCCTGCTAAGTAAAGGCGTAACAAGGTTGCTAGATGGATATAACAACACCGCT
This sequence comes from Calephelis nemesis, assembly GCA_002245505.1. Lineage (NCBI taxonomy): Eukaryota > Metazoa > Arthropoda > Insecta > Lepidoptera > Riodinidae > Calephelis > Calephelis nemesis. Next base: position 10,750 of record NJDD01008292.1, on the reverse strand, counting down.
GCGGGCTCAACAGGTGGAACTGATGCGCAAAAGTACTAATATAGATATCAAATTTCCTAAAAAAAATCTATTTTAAGTTTTAACACATAGGTAACTTGTTTTTAGATTAGTGGAATAAAATTACACAAGATTGATCATGAGTATTTATCAACAGTTTCTTCTGCCTTTAAGATACTTACGCCATTGGTCATGTCTTACCTTATAGACAGTATTCATATCTTATTCTGTTAAAACTGTGTGCAGTCATCTTACTGTTGTTTTATAACAGCAGAGACTAAGTACCTACATGATTCCTTTCAAGCCTTACCATGCATATCTTTTTGCATAAGGATAGCTCTTTTTTAATGGAAAGCTTAGGTACTATATTTTATAAGCAAAATTAAAGCAGATATGCAATGCCAACATGAAAGGATGTAAGCATCCGAGGGGACCAAGGTTGACATTACACAATCAGATTGATACTCTCTGCCTACCCCGTAAGTGACTTGGCCTGAAGATATGTATGTATGTATGTTAAAGTGGGTAGCTAAACTAAGTTAATAATTAAGCATTTGATAATGATAAGCTTATATTAAAGCTAAATATGTCCTTCTAAGTCTTAGCTATTACTTAGTATTGGTGAGTTGTTGTTATCAACATGAATAAAGTTTGAAGAAAAAGGTTTTTGTAACTAAATATTAGTTTATTTAAGTACAAGAACATTAGGATTTAGATACAAAGATTTAATTCTAGATTAATCACGCACGACACTGACAACCAACCATGAAGACATGAGTGAAGTATTACTACACATTCACTTTCTAGACACGTCTGAAATTAACAAACTAACAAGAACAAAACTACAAACAAGTAGCACCAACAACTGAAATTTCGCACTTTACAGAATCTAGTATCAGTAGGTCATAAACAGCTTCAAAACCTACAAATCACCAGAACTAGACGACATATTTCCAGATCTCCTTCAATTGGAGATAGAATTAATCCAACCAGTATTGATACACATTTTCAATGCATATATTGCTATACAGGCACTAAAAATGTCTATATATAGTTTTACACCACTCTTGAATCTCAACATCATGTGAATTAGAAATTGGAATCGTACATGTCATTTAAGGTATTTTCGAACACAGTACTAGCTGACTATTAACATTTAGCAAAAAATAAATTCAATGAATCCAGTAAACAATTTATTGTTTACTATTAATTAAATGTTAATAATTCGCCAGTGTTGTGTTCAAGGGTAGGTACCTAAAGTGACATACCCGGTTCCAATTTTCATTATTGCATGAATCGCGTTTCAAGAGTAACCCTACAGACTTTTGGATAGATGTTAAAGTGATCTTTTTGATAAGACCAGGGAAGAGTGAAAACACCTCGGCCAAATCCTTATAGACCGATTGTCTCACGTCTATTATATTAAAACATCTAAAGAGAAAATCTGAAACTCATAATATGTGTAGAACAAACTAAAAATAGCTCTAGCTTGGATTCCTAGTCATTGTGATATTGCTGGCAACGAAACAGTAGATTCATGCACTAAACAGGTGACCCAAATTGGAATCTCAGATCATCGAAAATTATATTCCCATTAAACCTTGGTTTTTTAAATAAAGGCTTACACAAACAAACAAGACCTACTATAAAGTGTTACATTTAAAGGACTAGCCAAATTTTGTGATACAGTGCAGAATCGATAACACTTCCTTTCCATGAAATAATTAAAATAAAATACAAATTATAATTTTTATCCTGGCTCAAATTACAAGACGCGTGGATATAACATAAACAAACCAAATAATTGGTTCTCGCAGACCGCAATCGCATGAGCTGCTGGTGACGTCATGACTAGTCCTAGGTAAGTCATAGCGTGACAATAAGTGAAAAAATTGTCAATAATATTTACGACGCGCTATTATTTTAGCCTTAACTTCCGTGTATAAAAATTAGGCTGGTTCTTAAAAAGTAACCCTGTATATCTTGGATAAGAATAACACATACAAAAAACACGAGAAAACAATGCAAACAATTCCAGGTCTCAGACAGTATCCTGCATATAATATACACTGACAAAGAAGAAACACTAAACCATGTGCTATTACAGTAGAAGGCAGCCACAAGTTAATGGGCTCAGCATCTTGTTAAGGCACTTCAGGTAACTTGCAGGGACTAAAGGCTCTCTATAGAAAGCTGGAAAGACTGGGATGGTGAGGATAGCCATAATCATCTGTGTTGTCAATGCACAATGGCTGCAATTAATGACTTAAGTGTATAAGACAGGCCATTAACAAAAAAAGGCCTTTATCATATCTCATACTTAATTTTATGCCATGCAAATATTCGAGACAGGAGCGAATAGATGAGGGGGATTTTATCAACTCAATTTACTAATATTCTCCTTTGTCTGTAAATCTACAGAAGCTTATATTTGAGAATGCAACAGCTGCAGTAAAAAAAGACAAAATGGAATCTGTAACAATATACAAGATAAGTACTGAAAGTAACAACAGTTTTGACCACAAAATTTCATGAACACTAAAAAAAAAAGAAAACAACATGACTTTGAAATGATACCTTTTCCATAAATTACAATTATTACGGGTATAAACAGATATAACAATATTATACTGCTTATTTTCTCTGTGAACTAGTACCCAAAGGTGCTCAAGTAGGATATAGTAAGCAATGGTTAAATACGTTTTTACCAATATGATAAACGTAAATGTTGTTTTTTTAATATTACATGTCACTAAATATTGAATGCAAAAAGAGTCATACCTGTTGGAGTAGATGGTAATATAGAATCTGATATATGTCGAATATGTCTTGGGAAGTGTGTTCTTTCAGTAACAAATTTGCATGTTGTTAAACCTGGAACCAAAAAAAATGTAAGCTAGATTGTATAATAATATAAATATAATAGCTTTTAAACCAGAACTTAAGCTTAACTTTTAATCTTTTATATTATTTATTATTTTTGTTTTAATCAAGTTTTAGTTTAGCAATTAACATTAACATGTTTTGGTTTAAGTAGTGTGTATACCTTACTATCATTAGATATATTTGAATGTTAATTTTTGAATATTACAAAAAACTATTATATTAAATAATGGAGAATAATAAGAAATTTTAAGTATATTATTGACAATATAGACAAGAATTTTATTTGATTGTGGCTAATATACATAACCTATCTAAGATAAGAGATAAACCTTAGATCTGTTACCACTTACCAAGCAACCACTGTTATTTTTCAATTATTAACAAAAATACCTGCTCTACAAAACTACAAGGCATATCTGTAGATATGTTAAAAATGGCCATAAAAGAATAAACAAATTTTTGTAATCTGTAGATTTATCTGACAAAATATTTTTTGCCTCAATAGCATCCTTTATTCAGTATCGCAATTGGATAAAGGATTTTGAGTACATAATAATTAACAAAAGGATGTTTTGAGTTTGAGTTGAGTTTGAAGTGAAAATATTATGCATTTTTTTAGTATTAGGTTAATTAATCCTTTAGAGTAAAAAAAGAATAACTATTATGTTCAATTACCTACTTTCAAACGATAGATGGGGAAATGACTTAGTGTGCTTCAACACTGAATGTATGGTGACTGGAGCCTGAGGCAGGAGCAATGAGCAGGGGTAAGTTGTGGTAACAGGCAAGGCAAGTTTTTGTAGTGATTTGTAACATTTAAAGAAAAAGACTGCCTTAAAATCTGTGTTGTTTATACTTTTTATGCATGTGAACTGATTACTCCGCCACTACCTACCAACCTGCTCTTTAAGTATTCCATCGCAAACAATTTAAAATTTCATACTGGAATCCTAGATAGATTATGGGAACACCATCAAAAACAAATTGATTTATTTATAGTTTATGAAAGTATACAAATAGAATTTGACCTAATTAAAATTTCGATGTTTAATTACAAACAAAACAATGTCTGATGTCTATTTACTAATATTACATTTCATAAATTTAAAAATGAATTACACTGACCTGGCATATTTTGTGTAGGTATAGCTATATTGCTAAGTCTATTATTTCTGCACCAATACTTTTCTTCAAAATGTATGTGGCAAACACGACGATATTTGAAAATGTGGTCATTTTGAAGCTGAAATATATCTCCACCAACTGAATATACCCATGTGTTAAAAAGATCTTTATACTTTGCTGGATTTAGAAACTTGTGCAAGATCTTGCCTTCTAAAAAAATTAAAATTATGATGTTCTAAACTTCCTTCATAAAACTAATAAAAAACGAAATGGTGTTTTAATAAAAGTAAAGAAAACAACAAGTTATTTTACAGATAGAAATACCACAGTACAGAAATCTGGGATGACAAGGACTTTGTTTTCCCGTTTCTTCTCCTGACTCTGTTAATTTATTAAAAGATGCCCAATCTGGACCAGCCATGATTTTGTAAGTGTTTAGTATTGATCTATTCAAATGAAAAATCTTATAACACTAATATACTTACATGACATTCTTATCAACGAATTACATATGAAAAGGTCTTAAGGTAATTGGTGTGAAAGTATTTGTCAGCAACTCGCCTAGACAGTTACTGCTTATTTCTGCTATACAATAATAACAAAAACATGAAATTAGTCTTGGGCTTATGTGTACAAAGTTGGAACTAACATGTAAAACTAATCAAAATGTGCACGGGCCTTTAACTGTAAGTGTAAAATTATAGGTTCTTAGTTGTAATTGTTTCAACATCAAATAAACCGTTAGGAAATGATTAAATATTCCT
>NJDD01008290.1:265-18788 GCA_002245505.1 Calephelis nemesis | reverse complement strand
GGGCGTGTGGCCGAGTAGCCGGAGTTTTCTTTTCAAGGCCACACTTTGAAGAAACTACTAACTTGGACCAGCACGGCTGCTTTTCGATACCATACTGCGGCCAAAAGCGGATACGAGGAGCAGACAATGACAGTAAAACGAGAGCGGTGGGCCGAATGACCCGCTTAGGCTGGCGGCAGAATAACCTGCGGAAGACGGATGTGCGCTTTGTTATCGTGCCTACTCCAGTCATGTTGTAACAGCATAACTGTTGTTTCTGTTATGGGGTGCGAGTTGCCACCGATACCCTGAACTGGTGCGCGACGTGTTTCCGCCTATCGCTTCAGACGATTTGTAGAGTGAATTGCGTGTCAGGGATAACGAGCTGTAACGCTTTCGGAAAGTAGATACGTGCAAATGCATTTTCAGAGCTCCTGTACCTGGCAAAGGGGACACCGTATGGTTTTAACCTATAGGAGTCCGACATAACCCGCCACTTCCCCGTAAGTGCAACGAGGATAGTTACGCCATAGTTCACCTAAAATTTCAAATATGATAATTAGAACCCCAAAAATATTCTGCCTAAAATTTTTCATACAATCGTTCCTAGTTAGCAGTAGAATTGGATAAGGTTAGAACAGTTTTAACACACAGCAGAAAAGCGAGCTTAGTGAAAATAATTGTAAAGATTAGAAGGATTAATTATTTTAAAGATATGTGTAGGTGTTGTGATATTGTGTTTAATAAATTTCAGTAAAACACTCATTGAACTGTCTTACCAAAAAATAATTTAGTGTTTACCATTTGGCTTGTTTCAATGTAAGCATCAACACATTGAGAATATCCCTTAAAATTAGTCATTATAGTAGCTATATCTTTCATCTTAACTATGTTTCCTTGGTTTTGTGCCCTCACAAATTCCTCTATAAGATTTCTTTCTATTTCATCATATTTTGTCTCAATTTTTTTTCTTGCCACTTCAAATTTATCTGGAGGTAATTCCTGGGCAATTGTATATAGTTTTTGAATTACATCTGCTGCCTCATTTAACTGTAAAATTAAGGAGTATACTATTAATATTCATTGGCGTCAGTGTGAGACAACTCCACGTGATAAAAGTTAATGACAATAAAACATTATTCTGGCAAATAATTACCTTAGTGGGATCATTAAATAAATCAGACAAAACTGGTCCTGGGCTAAGGAAGTTAGCAAGGTGAGAGAGCAAATCCCTAGCAGCTGCTGCTCTTGCCCTTGGTGCCCTTGCAGCTCCAAGCTTCTCTCCTATATCTAAAGCTCGACCTCCACACCGTGACATTCTCTCATCCAAAGAACTGAAGACATTTACACAATGCTAAAAAAATTAAAAATGAGTTTTTAAAAGTAAATAAGTTACAAATAACACTAGACAAAATATAATGTAACATTAATAAAATACATGATTGTATTACAGGTTTCAGTCAACAATATTAATGCAAAAATTACATGCACATATACCTAAACATTGAAATTTAGCAAAAAGAAAAAAAATCTTTTTTTGACATACTTGCATGTTCAAAGATAAGTAAGGTTCGGCATGTATACTAGCATCTTGACAAAGGAGGTCTGTTTTCAAATCAATTTAAAAGTAATTGCCTCAAATGCATACTAATGAAAATCTGATCCAAAAGCTAGACATAAATGTGTGATAAACATAAATAGCTATTGGCATCCAACTATATAATATACTGTGAGCATGACATGGTTCACAAAGAAGTTCAAATAATTAACTGAATAATACATTCCTAGAATAAGAATTTTTTATTTCATAGACCATACTAATACCATACTAAGTATATAGTAATCTTTATAACTAAAAAAATTCGGAAAATGCGTGTTGAAGTTGTTAAAAAAATATAATGTAATTATGTAAATAGTGTTTTAATGTTCATACAAAAAATTTTGTTTTATATTTATGACAATTTGAATAATGAATTATAAGCAATTTTAAAGTGTTTAAACTAATTTAATCCTTTCTTCTGTAAACAACCACTGTTTCAAAACCTAGCCAGTCAGGAAAAGAAAAGGCGAAACAAACTCCCTGGCAGCCATGACTAATAAACAAAAATATAAATCTAGGTGGTAGTTCTTTATCACCGACTCAGAATGCAGCCAATCACTGAGACAATCCGGCAAAAGAAACTAAACCAGCTTATTTTTTTCTTTTAAATCTAGTTCATAAAAACTTAAAGTACCAAAGAGATACTACATCCATACATTATAAAATATTTAGAGATACCGCTACAAGGAACAAATTAATATAAAGTGGTAAATTTTAATTTAATGGTAAGTGGTAACGGTAAAAAAAATTACTTTAAAAGTGCTGCATTATTGACTTAGACAAAAGGTATATTTTCAGTAATATAAGAAAATTGCTAGCTTGTTTTTAGCTGGCAAAAATCATCAAACTATGAAAACAGAAACAAACTGATTAATTCAACTCACCGAGTGTTGATCCATAATTTCAGCAAGTTTAGCAACATATAGCTTTTCCTCTTCTTGAACTGCTTGTTCTAATCGAGCACATTTTCGTTCTTGCCTTTCTTGTAGTACCTAAACATTAGAGCCTTTATTTTATCTACACATGAGGTTCAATTTAGGTATGAAGTAATCCAAATCCATTTTCTTTAAACAATAAATCAATGCATTTTCGATTGGATTAACACATTTTAGACACAGGTGCATTGGCGTCCAATGTTAATAATGTATCTCTTAAAGATAGATTTGAAGCAATCTAGATAGCTGCATATCCGCCAGCCTATCCTATACTTAATTGTAATATTTATCCTGTCCACAGACATGTTCTTAGTAAGCAATAACATCAAAATGGATCAAAATATCAATCTTGGATAGAAAGTTTTGGGTTAGGATTGATTATTAATATTGGCCGTTAGCATGCCTATCATATCCAATCTCAAACAAAGTAAAAGCCTAATGGGAGCTGATCTGGAAAGCTTAAAATATATGGCACCAGTTAGGTTGTAGGTCATATTAGATGTCATTTCCTTATTTAATGTTTACTCCACAGTTTACTGGATATATTTGAGGCAAAAAATAAAAGGTTAAAACTGTTTTCATTTGAGACTTATTAGCAATATTAGGTAAGTGTTGCACCAATATGATGCTGTGTGCTTAAGTGTTCCTCATGGACCTTTAGGGATAGGTTTACTAGTGATAAACTTCCAAGAGAAAAATGGATTGTATTTAAAAAACAATAATTAAACTGGCGAAAACATAAAATAAACAATAACTAATATTAAATGTTTTTTTATTGACAAAGTGTATTTATTAACCTATATTGTTACAAGGTTAGAACTTGTACAAGTTATATAGTTTTGAATTGCCACCCAATATGCAAAAATACATATATTTTTTAAAGTTAATGCTGGGTACATATTTCATGTTGCATTGTGAATTTTATCTGACTATTTTGTTTAATTTAAGACAATTTAATCATCTTCATTCATTGATTGTTTAGCACATACTTAACATTACTTGAGTGTTGATCACAACATTTTAAGAAAATATTTATTATGTTAGATAAAGATGTTAGAATTTTTAGTTGTTATATCTATCGTAACGTTTGTATTTTCTTTTCTACATTATATTAGACCACCTATGAGGTATGAAATATTACAAATGCTGAAATTAAATGGATTAGATAAATGATCCAATGAGTTAAGTAACAAAAAACCATCATCCCGTTTACCTTCGCTTCAGATTGGAATTTTTATTTTAAAATTATGGTGCCTTGGTATGTACTGTTTAGTGTTCATCTTACATATTAAAAAAATTATAATTAAAATCGGACTACTCTGTAAAAAGTTATGTATAGTGATACAAGGAAATCAGGACATTCTTAGGGTACACTCTAGTCAATAAAAAAAGAATTATCAAATGTAGCCAAATTAAGTAACCAAAACGTAAACAAATTCATAAGTTGCAAAGAACTCATTGGAACAGTATTTGAAAAAAATTCATGATAAAAACCCAGCCCTTACAGAGATTAGCACTAAAGGAATATTTGTGTTGTAAACATTCTCTGAACTCAGAAAGGAATAAGAAATTTAGTAATCCCAACCATTATATAAATGGTGTAAGTGGAAAAATCACAAACTATTAAGCTAGTTTATTAGATACTAATATTTCCCATCACAATAATTCAAGATGTATCTGACCAGAGAATGATTTTTAATTGCAATGGACACAGCTAGTTTAGTAATGAAAACTACCAAAGTAAGTAAAAATATTGTAGATTTTTTTATGTTCTTTACATGATCACAACTCTCACATGTATGTATGGCATTTACACAGTCATAACCAGAAAAGTTCATTTTATCCAGAACACATGATAGTCTCCAACGAATGGGCAAGTGAAACTGAACGAATCCGCAAGCCATATCCATCTAGCATACCTTTAAATCTTGTATGGCTTGCGTAAATATATCATGTATCATTTCTGGATCAAACTGGTCATCGTGAAGTCGAGTCTCTTGCATACTACGCCGTACCATCCTCTCAACAAACTCGTCTGGATCGAATGGATCCTGAAATGAAAAAAAATGTTAAATATTTAAGCGAATTAATTCTCAATAGGTACTCCTCAATGAGAAGCAGCCGTACTTACCTGTTCCAATTCTTTTAAATATTGGTTCATCATTTTGATAATCAAATTTTTCAAAACCTTTAATTATTTGAGGTTGCACATTTAAGTTACAATAGAGGTTATATTTATCCAATTCATATAATTTTGTTTCTGAAAAATAACAAAAACACCCCATTCAGCATTCAACCTCAACCGTGGTTGACAGCTGTTGTGAGTTGACACAAATGACATTTCTGGCTGACTTTATTTTTGACAAATGACAACAATATTTTTTTTATTTCAGGCATGAGCGTCAGCACCTGTTATAAAGTGATACTTTGCAGCGAATTACAAAATTAAGCAAAAAATTAGTCTTAAGTCATCAAAATACACGATACATTAATTTCTCCATGAGTACTTCTAGTACACTTCGTCGGAACAAAATTGTACAAAATGGCACCAAAATTGATTAATTTTACTCAATACTTGAATAAAATTCAAAAATTACGAAAAAGCTGCAAAACATCTTGTAAGAAATTGAAATTTAAATTTACAAATAGTGAGGTTAAATTTCTTAGATCAAGTGACAATCTTTCTCTTCAAGAATCCTCTCGCAACACTTGTTTATATAGCCAATACTTCACCCATGACCTACCTCGCTATCGCCTATCAGTTATGCTATATTATATACTTACGCCTGTGTTAAAAATATGGTTAAATGTCACTTTCTATGTTCAATCTGACTTGGCGAAAGTTAGACTATTAATTTTTTCCATTGTCTTAAAACAATTATAATTAAATTAATATGATAAGCATTATATTTCTCTTTCGCAGACCATCGTGCAACATCTTTTTGATTATATTTCCATACATAAGGATGTCAGGAACAGATCGCTGTTTTCGTGATAAGGTCGCATTTGTGTATCACTAAGTTTTTAAGTTTTATTTTTGGTGTATTTATTTTGTTGCACAATAAAGAGTTCTATCTTGTATAAATTTCTAAGTGGCTGCCCGTCCCAGATTTGCACGAATAGACTAACTTCTATATTGTTATACGCTTATACCTTCATCTTGAATAACTTTATCCGTTGCGTAGTTTTAAAGATCTAAATCAAACATAAGGATAGACAGCGGAAAGCGACTGAATTCAAAACTATGTAGGGAGTGATAACTCGTAATTTCCCAAGTTAGTCCGGATCCATTGAGTAGAATAGACCATCTTCCATTTGCCAGGCAGCTCGTAAGAGGCAAGCAAAGTCTTTCGACGCTTCCATCACTTTATACAAACAGTTATTTTGTCTAATATTTGCGGTAATGTATAATATTTTTTTGCTATTTTTTATTGATGATGTAGCTGGTACCGCATACCTTCAACCACTGCGCTCTTTGCGGAGTGCGGATTCCACGCTTCCTAGTGCACGAATTGTAACTGTAAAAGGTACAGTACTGCGAATAGTGCGATGAGCCGGATCATTAATTACTTACATCGGAGATCCGCGCATCCTTAAGCGCGTGTCCATACCCGATATTTTGTGTCAATATCCACGGTCATGGAAAAGGATCTTAATTTTCTTAATTAATGGGAATCGACGTCGAACTCTGAAAATATTATGGTTGTTTCATGGACATAATCCATGGGTTGATGCCACATGTCAGTTTGAGTAACAGACAGGATATTATTTCAACTTGCCTTGAGTGTGTTTTTTAACCTACTGCAAGAAGAGGAGGTTATGAATTCGTCTTTATGTTTTATTGTGTAATTTTGTATTGAGATTACTCAGATTTGGATGGGTCTTTCTAGTAAAGATCCCGTACTAATTTAATCCTGATCCAAGTAGTAATAGTAGTAGTATGAGGTTGTTTTAATTTATTAAAAAAAACGATTATAGAAAAAAAACTGATCGCTTGTTTAATTCAAAGAGTTTATTGGGATTGCTCACATTTTCTGTTAACACAGCTTCAGTAAAAACTACTTAAATGCAATTAATATTTCGTACGATTTTTCTCTGTCGGCTCAAATTTATATAATTGTGTTTCCATACTTAATAATAAATAAAACAATAATCAAATTTTTAACATAAATTATGTTTGGATTATTTGCAAAATCAAAAATAAGTTTGTTACTAAATAATAATTTCATAATATTTAGATGATCCACGATAATAATAATTTATGATCATACTCTTTTTGCCATTGTAACAGGCTAGTATGAAATTTATTTTTAATTTTAGAAACAAGCGAAAAATATCAATGTAACAAATACGTCTTTTTGTAGATTTATTTGTAGTGGAAGAGATTTTTATATCCAAATTCTTTGTGATGTAATATTTTATAAAATTTTGTGCGTGTTATAATCGAATATCGAATATATTTATTAATTTTACTCTCTTGATGAGAAGTAAGTGGAAAATAAAGATACCTATATTGAACATTTGAACCGACTGACAGAAGAGGCCACTGAACATTGTGAGAATATAGTGAAGCGTGAGATGTCCAATGTATCCTAAACGGGTTAGGATAAAGTCGATAGAGCTCAATGGCTGAGCGCCTCAGCCCTCGAAGCTCCGAGGTCAATGCCTTGGAACAACGAGGCTATCTTATCGGCAAGAAAATCGGACAAGGATCGTATGCCACTGTCCATCTGGCAGAATACTGTGACGCTTCCAGCCCAAAGCGAATGCACCTCGCCTGCAAAATATTTGATAAGGAAAAAGCGCCGCGTGATTTTTTAGAAAAGTTTTTTCCTCGTGAACTTGACATTTTAACTAAAATAGAAAATCCTCATATTATTCAAGTTCATAGCATACTACAAAGAGGACCCCGAGTGTTTATATTTATGCGTTACGCAGACAATGGAGATCTTTTAGATTTTATAAAACGTAACGGAGTTGTGCCAGAAAATCAGTCGAAGCTATGGTTTAGGCAAATGGCGAGTGGTCTACAATACCTACATAGCAAAAACATTGCTCACAGAGATCTGAAATGCGAGAATATTTTGCTATCGCGGCGTTTTAACGTTAAATTAGCTGACTTTGGATTTGCAAGATTTTGCACTGATGGTGAAAACAGACGTGTATTGAGCCAAACGTACTGTGGATCTGCAGCGTATGCAGCGCCAGAAGTGGTGAGTGGTACTCCATATAATCCGAAGCTAGCAGATGTCTGGTCACTGGGTATTATTTTATTCATAATGTTAAATGCTTCTATGCCATTCGATGATTCGAATTTACGGAAGTTACTGAAAGATCAAATGTCCCGCAATTGGGTATTCCGGTCGAGAATTCGTGATTCTGTGTCAGCCGCAGCCAAGTCTATAGTCCGACATATACTGGAGCCCGATATAACTTTGCGCTTAACGTTAGATCGTGTACTCTCTCATGAATGGACAAGACCTCGTAAAGACAAAAGTGCTAGTCTTATGGGACGGCTAGTACAGTCTGCTCCTTCCCCACCACATGCGCCAGGAAAACATGATGAAGCCGGAACGTCAGCGGGTGTTCGAATCTCCGGAGACCATCGTGAGACAGAACGAGAGAGACACGACAATATCCATATGCGATCCCACGATTGAAGAAATCATACCGCAACTTCCGTTTTAGCATCATAGTTCTAAAATTTTTTGAACTCCAAAATCGTAAATTTTCTATATTATTTTATACATTTTTTTTTATCTGACGATGCTACTATTGTAGATCGTTAAAGTTTTTGTATTAAATATTCATTAAGAAATATTTTTTATTGATCCGGGACAAATACCTACTGAAATGGCAAGTTTGGTTACGTATACAGTCGGTAACTATCGGTGTTTTTATTTTTTCATGCTACAAATTTCCACTAAATGTCAGTAGTACCATTGATTTGTACTACTGTTGGTACAAGTGACACAATTTTGCGTCATTAGTACCATTAAAGACTAATGAAGATTTCCTAGTAATTGTTAACTGATACCTAAGAAACCAGTGATACAACTTTGTATCTCAGGTACCATTAAAGAAAATCTTTAACCGACAAAAGAAGGAGGTTCTCAAGTCAAAGCGAATATTTTTATAATGTATGACCACGCGTAACTTTTTACTGAGTGTTACGATTACGATAATTCGTTTTTTAGGAATGACTATACCTATAAGATGGTTCAGTTTTAATTTCAAAAAGGACATCCGACCCTAAGGAGGTTGATTGGTTTTTCATTACAAATTTTCTTGTTTGCCGACCCATAACTTTTAACAGAGTAGTCCAATTTCGTATATGCTTTTTTTATTTGAGAGGGTATACTTTGAAAATATTCTTAAAAAATCGACCCTTGGGGTTGGAAAATAGGGGCTGATTGTTTGTTTGAAAATTTTTTTACAGAGTTAACCGATTTTGCTAATTCTTTTTTATTAGCGAATATTTTATTTGTTGGTTTGGGGCAAGATTGAAGGTAGGGAGAAGGGTGGGAGGACGAGGGAGTGGAAGTCAGAAGTGACAACACTGGTTTTAAGTATAGAAACTATTTATAAAAATTGCGACAATTCACTTGCTGGTTCCTATTACCACTCGATGATACTTCCAAGTAGGTATTTTTAGTTGTACCATTCATGGTACTAGCGATACATTAATACTTATGATAGTGCTATTGATCATTAATAATTGTCACTAGTGCCATTACCTAATGGTACTGATGACGCAAAATAGTGGCACTTGTACCATCAATGGTACAAATCAGTGGTACTACTGACACAATCCTCCATAATTACCTTATAGTTTGTTGGCTTACTATCACATTGTAACCAAGTGTGCACTAAAGAGTGAAGAAATGTTTATGTATGCACCGTGAAACAACGACTCTTGTTAATAACGTTTACAAAAAATACTGACTGCTTACCACAATATTTTACAACTTTACTCTTGGGTGTGCACTGCGAAGTGCTACGTTCAAGAGTGCATTATTTAAAACATTTGGATTTTATACAACACCCTTACCAAGGTTGTGTCTCGATAGACCGAACCTTAACATGAAGCTTCATAACGTGATATTATTTAAGCTCACCGCTGTATGAGTCTTTTAACAACGTAATAAGTTTCAATTTTGACTTGAAATCGTGATATTTTAAGAAAGTCGGGTCTACACGCTCATTGTAATATTAGCCTTTGCTACACACCTTAAGATTCAAGTTTGTTTGCATTTTATACATCAGTGAGTCTTATGTACGTTAGAAGGTACTACTGTTACTTGCTCTGAAGCTTCGATTCGATGAAGTGAAGTGAGTTCTACGGCTCGCCGCGAAAAAGAGGTCTCACTCATACCGGTAGCAATGGTTATATTATTGTAATGTAATACTATATAATATACTAGTGGTTGCCCGTTGGTCGAAATTCGACCATAAAACAAAACATTAATATCTTGTTGATAAGAACGCCATCTTCATTTCTCAAGACCAACTACTTTGTTTCCAAACTTTTTAGTGCGCACACTGTGACCTTTTTATCGTTATCATCAATATATTTGTTTGTGTGTGTCAAATGCATGGTAGTGTGGGTAATGTTTTATTTATTGATTTAATGTACTTTATAAGCATTTTTATTAAAAAATATTAGCGTTTTGCACTTCTACACATAAACTATAAGGGTGCCAAATTTCGTTCGCGCAATTTTCGTAAAAACGGGTCCAAAGTTTTGGCATCACGTATTAATATATTATTAGGTACATTTACTAATCTCTGATTATAGATTCATTACCGTTGCTACGTTTAGGTTATTTTGATATCTTCAATTTGGCTTGAACTCAAGAAGACCTGTTTAAAGAGAACCCTAAAATTGTAGTGACATATTTGGTATGTAAGTTTATCAGTTAATTGGCATACTGCATAATATAAATATTATGTAAGTACCTACTTGTTGTCGGGGGATATAAACGCTTAACCTCATCGACCGACCACAAAGCTCGATCCTTATCGTCGACAGGCACGTGTGTGATGAGCAACTAGATGTCTGTGTTTCTGGGTCTGGGTTTTTTTTATTTTCTTATTTTGTGTTTAGATGATATTCTTTAGATCTGTATGTATATATATGTATCATATAAGAGAAATCCGTGTTAATTACACTACTTACATCTCAACAACGACTGAACCAATTTGACTGAAAATTGATGGGGGGACCGTTTTTAGAACCAGAAGACGGACATAGGATATTCTCAACCCGATCGACAGAGAAAAATAACATTTTATTTAAACTGGACAGGTGTAATCAAGTTTACCGGAATAGCTTAGGTACCTACCCTTATTAAAATTAATTTCTGTCGAATTTGGACCAACGGGCTACCACTAGTTAGAATAATTATTTGTCCTCTAACTTATTTCTACACTAAAGGTTATACCTATTGATTGTATTAAAAAAACAATTATTTATTGATTGAAAAGTATATTAAATTTCCTTAAACAAATTACTAAACCCTGGTTTTAAAATTGAATACGCATATATCCCAAAAGGAATTTCCACAAATGGATAAGAGACAGAGATGTGTAATTCCGAAGGTTCAGGCATGTACACGACGGATAACCCGGCCAACGGGGCAGAATAATAGATCCGTAAAAATGTGATCGATTCATTATGTAACATCGTTGGGAATACATTAGACTGCAAAGATAAATATTAAGTTAATGCTTTCCATTGAGAAGGTACGTAGACAATAATAAAAATATTATTAGGTATTGATTTCTGCGGTCACACTCCTTGGTTGATTTCTGCAGGCACCAGCAATGGCTTACCTTGAGGTAACTTAACTACTAAATAAATGGTAAGAAGAAAGGAGTAGGAGCATGTTTAGTAGTATGCAAGAAAGTCAATGCTGTCATTATCATGCGTCATCATAACGGCGAAACAAACTTCCGGGCAGCCAGGACTATAACCATCATCCTTGTACTACCACCGTTTCCAAATCTTACCAGACAGCAGAAGAAATGGCGAAACAAACTCCTCGGCGAGCCCGAATTCTGAAATTATATTATATTGTATAATTATTATGCTTGTCTTGTCTGCAACAAAATCTTTAACACTTCAATAATATGTTATCTCTTATCGTAAGTGAAATACATTCTCTTGAAATCTTTTTAATGGCAGTGATTTAAGATTATCAGGAATCTGGTTGTATATACGAAAAAAATGGACATGCAATAAACATTATTTTTGTAAATATTGAGCTTTTGTCTTGTTGGTAAATACCTAATACGTGCTATTGGTGGATAAGATATACTTTCTACATAGTGTATACGATTTTTTTTTGCACAAAAGTTTGATTTTCTGATATTAATGTTATAGCAAATAATATTTTTGGTTGCCAAGAAGTATGTTTCGCTGTTTCGTCTCCTGACTGGCTAGGTTTGGAAACGGTGGCAGTTCAAGGTAGATAATATGGTTACTTAATCCTGGTTGCCGGGGAGTTTGTTTCGCCGTTTTTTCTCTTGCTTGGCTAGGTTTGGAAACAGTGGTAGCTTATGCTAAAAGTTAGAGTTAAAGCTAATCATATTTAAAAAAAAATTAAATATTAAAACATAATATGTTATCTATATAGGTATTAAAACGTGATGCCAAAACGTTAGACCCCTTTTTACGAAAATTGCGCTGACGCAGGAGCATAAAATTTGGCACACTTATAATTCATGTGTAGAAGAAGTTTAGAACATTAATATTTTTCAATAATAATGGTTATAACGTACATTAAATCAATGAATAAAACATTACCCACACTACCATGCAATTGGCACACACAAACAGATATATTGATGATAACGATAAAAGATCACAGATAGCGCACTAAACAGTTTGGAAACAAAGTAGTTGGTCTTGAGAAATGAAGATGGCGTTCTTATCAACAAGATATTAAAATATATTATGGTCGAATTTCGTCCAATGGGCGACCTCTAGTAATTCAAAATCCTACTAATATTATAAATGCGAATGTTTATAAAGATGTGTGTATGTTTGTTACTCATTCACGCACGAATGGCTGAACGGTTTTGTCTGAAATTTGAAACATAGATAGATTGTGACCTGGATTAACATTATAACATTATTATTAACATATAGGCTACTTTTAATCCCGATCGCACAACGAATTCCTACGAAGACGCGGGCTAAACCGCAGGTAACAGCTATTAGGTAATACATTTAAAAATATTTGTACACCACAATGTGGTAGAATATGTTGGTATAAACAATTGTTTTTTGTAATAATTTCTAACATACACATTGAACAAATAAATCAATTTCATGGAATATACTTATTTATTTACATAGGTACCTAAATTATTATTCCAAATTTTAGACAAATGTTTTGAAAAAAACTGTAGACTGCGAAATCGATATAACATGTTATGTGTACCTACCTACTGACTAATTATAGGCGTATTTACTTACTTTAATTTTAATTGTGTAGTTGGTTTCAAACTTAGGTATAACACCCAGATGGAGGTATGATATCACATTACCTTTACCAGTTCTGTTACCTGAAAAAACGGTAAGTATAGGTGGGTACTAATTGCCGGACTAATGTTAATGGTTTTTTATCAGGTAGGTACGGCTACGGACCTGTTAAAGTTCGTGATTACTTTACGCACTAACTATAGAAATAGATAATAACTAGTAACCTATCAAGGTGGTATCTACCAAGTTCAATGTAATTTTCACCAAAATGGGATAATTTTTCGGAATACCTAACATACTTACTGCAACAAAACGCCTGCACTGCTAGCCAAGACTGCTTCACGCTTTAATCGATACAGGTTCAGTAGATAAGCCATAACAAGCTAGTGGTCTATATTTTTTTTCAATTTTGTTACTTACTAGCCGGTACGGGGCACTTCGTACCTACAGGCAGTGGACTGAAGTTGACAGATACTAAAACTTTGTAAGGGAAAATAGCGTTTTTATTGACTTCTTTTCTAAATCTTCATTATCATCAGCCGAAGGACGACCACTGCTGGAAATAGGCGTCCCCCAAAGAGTCAAAAGTTACGGTCACCAGTCGCTTGTATTCAGCGACTCCCCGCGACTTTGACCAGATCATTAGTCCACCAGGTAGGAGGTCGTCCAACACTACGTCCTCCGGTGCGGGGCCGCCACTCGAGAACCTTTCTTCCCCAGCGCTTGTCAGTTCTGCAAGCAATGTGGGCCGCCCATTGCCACTTCAGCTTGCTGACTCTCTGGACTATGTCTGTTACTCTCGTTCTCTAGCGGATCATCGAATTATGGATCATATCTCGTAGAGAAACACCGAGCATAGCTCTCACCATAGCACGCGGAGCGACTCTGAGCTTATTTAAGAGGCCCACATTTAACGGACAATTCTCAGTTTCGCATGTCATCACCGGTAACTAACACTGGTCGAGGACTTTCGACTTTAGGCTCTGCGGCGATTTGGACAAGAAGATACCCTTTAACTTCCCAAACGCTGCTCATCCGAGTTGGAATTGGCGATTGACCTTTTTTATTTAATTTAGATTTACCTAATATACGAGTATACCTGCTGTACCTAAACTGTTAAATTAACTTTTCAGCATTTTGACATTGATATACATACTGAGCAACAACTTCAAGAATTGAGTTCCCAACGTGAACTGGTATAGGTGCTACATGAACGTTGGACTGACTTTCGTCTTGTCCAAGTTCATCTTAAGACCCATGTGTAGGGAAACTCTATCGAGTCAACGAGCATACTGTTGAAGTGTTCCAGCGATTCCGCCATGACTACAATATCATCTGCGGATCGAAGGTGAGAGATGCCGAGTCTTTTCCAGTCCAGAAGCTTGAAGACGTCTCCCTGTCTCACACCTTTTTCAACTGGATCGGTTTTGAGCTGATCCTGTAATTGGACAGACATAGTGGCTTTCTTGTACAAACACCTAAATGCTTCGATGTATCGATAGTCGATGCGGCACCGCCGTAATGACTGAAGCACCACCCATGTTTCAACCACTTCGAAAGCTTTCCCGTAGTCCACAAACGCTAGACATAAAGGTAGGTTCCTCCTGGAACTTCTGTATAATCTGGCGCAACATATGAACTTGGTCTACGGTGCTAAAGCCTTTATGGAACTCGGCTTATTCGGAAGGTTTGAAATCGTCCAACCTACGTGATCAACTCCAGGATGCATCTTCCGCATGCGGCAGTTGTGCTTTACCAGGACCAGGTTCGTCAGCTAGTACCCTAAGTCCTTCAGGTGATTCTTCACAACCCCTGCTCTGCCGTTACTGAGTTCACTGACATAGGCTCGGTAAATCAGAGCTGTCGGACTTCGGAGACTGGGGCCTAAGCTTTTTAAACACCACGCTTGGCGGGCGGGTTGGAGATCAAAGAGAAGGGTGAAAGTTTATCCAAAAGACGGTGTTGCCCGTCCTGCGTCAGCAATTTAACTTCCACCCATCCTGGAACAGTCCGCCGTTCGTCGGTTTGCCGGATTGTATATAGCACACAACGGGCGGTGGGGCCACAACTTCCCGACGCATCTCGAAATTTTATTCATATTAAAAGATGATTTTTTTTTCTTGCGGAAGTTTGTAGCTCCGTAGGGGAAATAGTATTCTTTAAATAAAGTGGCTTTTGTTTGATCTTCAAGCACACTTAAACAAATATTACTTAAATCGCAATTGACAGAAAATTCACAATTTCCCCGTGTTGGTCCGGACTCTTTTGCAGAATAGATCATCTGCCTTTCTGCCAGGCAGCTCCTAAAAGGCGAGCATAGGCTTGCGTACCTAACACCGTAATATCCCACTAGGTGGTAGAGTTTCGCAGCGACTCGCCTGGATTGGTACCATTGGTACCACGGCCTTACCTATTCCTGCCACCATAACGTCCAATCAGCTTGAACAAGCTACTGTCTATAATTCTTTACAATTTTGTTGCTTAGTAGCCGGTTCGGGGAACTTCATACCTACCGCTTGAAATTGACAGCTATTAAAACTTTGTAGGGGAAAATATTGTTTTTATTGACTACTTTTCTAAGTCTTCATCATCATTATCATCATCAGCCGCAGGACGACCACTGCTGGATATAGGACTCCCCAAAGAGCGCCACGAGACACGAGTTAAATTCATCCGCCACTTGAAAGGCAGTGGCCTGAAGTTGACAGATACTAAAACTTTGTAAGGGAAAATAGCGTTTTTATTGACTTCTTTTCTAAATCTTCATTATCATCATCATCATCAGCCGAAGGACGACCACTGCTGGAAATAGGCGTCCCCCAAAGAGTCAAAAGTTACGGTCACCAGTCGCTTGTATTCAGCGACTCCCCGCGACTTTGACCCGATCATCTCTGTGATCTGGCCGGGGAGGTGGGAGGTGGGAACTTTAGGTAGGGTTGTCACATGTAAAGAACGTGACAATTTATATGTTTCCCGAGCTCTTCCTATTTCGGAACTAAAAATGCCAAGTGTTTACTGGCAACTGTTAAACATATTTTCGCAGATGGTACTTTCAAAATATGCCCTAAACCCTTCTATCAACTGTACACAATTCATGGTGATTTAGGCAGCTCCGAAGCATCGGCCAATGTTATACCGCTTGTATATGCCTTGCTAATGAATAAAAAACAAGAAACTTATGAACTCCTATTTCAATTAATAAAGTCGCAAGTGCTGGATTGGAAACCAAAAAAATTTCAAACCGATTTCGAGGCAGCAGCTATGAACGCTATGCATAAAATAATGCCGAAAACTAAAATTATTGGCTGCTATTTTCATTTTAAAAGTGCATTAAGAAAAAAATGTAAGGAATTAAAATTAAATAAAAACCCCATATATAAAACTCACGTTGCAATGTGTAGCGCTTTATCATTGCTTCCACAGCAGTTAATAAGTGATGGTTATTAACTGTTATAATGGAAGACTGCTCCAATGACGAACAAATGAGAATGTTTAATGACTACTTCGTTACCTTTTGGATGGAATCTAGTTTTTTCGGAAAATGGTCATTTTACAATGAGAGATTTAGAACTACAAACCATTTCGAAGGGTGGCATTCGAAGTTAATTAAAGGAATATCCAACAATCAACCAACATTTATAAAATTTTTAGATCTCCTATTAAAAAATTCAAACGAATTTACTCTCAAAATAAGTAAATTTCAACAGGGCATTCCAATTTCATATAGAAATAAAAATGTAATAGACTTTGATGTACGTGTCGCTTATATTATTAAGCAGCATCAAAATAGTGAAATAACATTAGGTCATTGCATAGAAAAAATTTGCAACTAAACTAGATATTATGTCGAAAACTTGTCCATCGCAGGCATTTGACTAGGCCTAATAAATATTGTATATATTAGATATTAGGACATACTTTTATATATACTATTTTTAAAACAATGTTGTAGACAATACTTAAGACATAGTTTACAACATTTCTTTTTGTGTCATTGTGCCATTATCTTACTTGTATTGTTAATTTTTTATTACTGTTGAAAGCGTAACAAACAATTAAAAATATCTTAGTATGTAAATCTGTACGAATCAAACCTATATAAGCTTTTGTAAATCTTAAAGGTGATTTTTGTAGCACTATATATTTGTTTTTTAGATTATATATTACTGTTAAAAGTTTAAGAAAGAATTTACAAATATTTAAATTTAATCTGTATGTATCAAACTTATTTATCGTAATTGTTTTACTTGTGTTATATTTAATTATACCTATATATCTATTACTGTTTAAAGTTTAACAAAGCATTAATAAATATTTTATACAAAATTAAAATATGTTTCTTTTATTTTTATTTGCTAACCCTCCAACAGTTTATATATTAATTATGATTTTTAAAACACGCGGATGAATAGGGCATACCATCTGCTCTTCGGATGAGGGGGGAAAATGTCGTAGGCATTTCAATATTTATTAAAATTCATCCGGATGAATGGGTAATAAATAAACCTATTCGTGTTCTGAATGCGGAGGTGGGGGGTGGAAACGTCAGTTAAGCTTGTCACATTCTGTGTCGTTTGGAGGATTATTTGCCACAACAGTTACACTGCTTTCGCGGAATTAGCAAAATAAAGGCTTATTTTACATCGGTTTAAATAAGCTTTCTAAAAATGACACTACAAATTGAGATAAAACTTCGCATAAACATTTTAGTATTAAATTTCTAAACCTGCAAAAGTATAAAAGAAAATCAAAATATAATTCATTCCATGACCCACGTGCGAATCGTAAGACGTATCTTTTTCTTATGTACTACTGAACTAATAGTACTAGAAGTCCGAACTAGTACATTCGAATAACTGAACTAGTACGGAGCGATCCCTATTGTGACCGAGCAATAACAAGTCTACGGAAATCACAATACTTGGTGAACAGACAGTTGACAAAAAATTTAAAAAAAAAACACCAAAATAAATGTGTTCTACACAATACAGCCCTTTGAAGTCGCCATGATATTTTTTTAAATATCTTAAATGTACAGAATTCATTTTTCTACAGCTTTGTTTGTGTAGGATATAATTTCAACTACAGAGCTTCAGACAACTACAAATGAAAAAATATAACGTAACGTACGGATACGTAACGGAAGTAATTAACGTAACGTAGTAGTCCCGGGTTCGAATCCTGGGAAGATGAAGAAAATTTGGTTTTTCCAATTTTCTATTAAAAAATGTTTGCCCGGGATTGTTTATGTGCCCGGTTGGCGATAGGCTTGCCACCTATCACATTGTGGTAGTAAGTGTCTTCCGGCTAGTCGTGGGTGCCCTAGTTGTGCCTCTGCACCTCTTCGGGGATATGGGCGTCAAGATACTTTCTTTCTTTTCTTTTACAACGTACGAAATTGATTTGTACGATTTAAATAATATCATTAAGTTTTTTGATCTATATTTCTTACCATACTCGTATTTTTCAATTTTATATTTTTTAAACATATTTTCTAACATCGCATGATCACAAGCAACA